>PVJN01031346.1:0-24934 GCA_004026805.1 Lasiurus borealis
AAAACACACACACACACACACACACACACACACACACATACACATAGAATGGTGGTGATGGGCAGAGGGGAAGGAGAGTAGAGAATAAGAGTGAATCATACCCACATATCTACAAAGGAGGAAGATCACGAAGGATGAGAGTTAGTCCAGTTTATAGCATGCCAATAGGATAAATACTGTAAAATAATAAAAGTAAGTCGAACATAGCAATAGTTCCACCAGAAATTTTATAACTTAAAATATGATTTTTAAAAAAAAAAAAAAAAACACTGTCAAGATAGATAGGAAACTATGTGGAAAAATACAAAGCAGTCTGCTGATGAGTCTAAAAATGCATACAAAAGTGTACAGTAAAAATAAATTAGAATACAGGTCTATAAATACGAAACTTGCCATCCAGTGCTCAGAGTGGATCCCGGGAGTGTGATCCCTGCAGGGTAAATGGTGTGCTGCAGGGCAATCTCTTCACCCAGGAGGCCACTCTGAACTGGGTCTGCAGGAAACCAGGCCGGCAGAGGGGGTGGGCAGCGTTGCAGGCAACGTATAGACAGAGCCTGGAGGTAAGAAAGAATATGTGGCCACTGTGGCTTCAGCAGGAATTCCTTCTGACTGGAGGGATGACTGCTCCCGGCTCGCGAGGCGATGAGTCACTCGCTGCTTCTCCAGTGGGGATTATTTCCTTGCCCGCGCCTGTCCAATGTTCCCAGCTGGAAGGCACTCGCTGAAACGGGTCACTGCTCTGTGCTGGTGGCCAGCCCGGGATGACACGCTGCATGACCACAGTGAAGGGAGCGTCCTGCCCTTCTCCGGGAAAACAGCAGATGCTTTCCTGGCGATTTCAGTCCACTCACCATAGAACTTTCCTTACAGAGCCTGCTGTTTTGTCCAAAATCAAAAGTGCACATCCACAGGGCGGAGATTTCAAAGATTATCAGAGAATGCCAAGAAGAAAGTTTCTGGAAGAGAGGTAAATGGCATCCCTTTCCACCTCTGTTAACACTGTATGTGCTGCAATAAGCTGCCCAAGGACCGTATTAGAATCACGTTAATGACTGATTTTTTAGCAGGGGCTTTGCATAATTCCTTGGAGAACTGTGCTCTCTGGGCTGTTTAGAGTTTAAATCCATGTTGAGACCCCTTCTTAAGGACAGAGGTAATATTTGATTTAGGAACATACATAACACTTCCATGTGACCCAGAACATGGACCTAGAGTGTTATTTAGAATTTCTTGGAAGAGTAAGCCTTCCTAAATTCCACTAGACTCTCACCTCGTTGAGTTCAGGGAATAATGTCAAGTTTGTTGCTTCATCCCAGAGCCAAGCACAGGGCCTCACAAATAGAAAGTACTCAATCAATATTTGTGGTCTGAATGGAAAGTGGCAAGGTCCATTGATACTTCTCTCACAGTGTTTCTGAAATAACCTTTTCTGCTGAGTCATCTTCTTTCTCGGCCTGCCTGATATAAATAAGACAAGGGTGTGAATTCAGGCTGTGCTTTAAGGTCTCTTCCAATTCAAAACAAAATCATGGCGAGAGGGGGGAGGGGCAGGAGAAGAGATCAACCAAAGGACTTGTAGGCATGCATGTAAGCATAATCAGTGGACACAGACAGTAGAGAGGGAAAAGCATGTGCTGGGGAGTGGGAGCAGCTGGGGAGAGGCCAAAATGGGGGCGGGGAGAAGGAGACATACTTTAACCAATAAAGAATTTAAAATATAATTTAAAAAATCATGCTTTGTGATTTGAAAATGTCATAATAGAACCTGCAGATCTAAGCCCAGTATTTGCAACATTGCTGACACAGGGATCATTTTACTGTGAAATGCATTTTGATTTCTCAAAATCATTCCAACTCAGTATCAGTTGTTTTAGAAGAAACACTCTTTAGAGGTTGCTATTTCTTATGCATTACTATGATGATGAATTATGCTCCTAGCAATTCATGTCTTTCCTGACAACTTACGAGTAAGTAATTTAATTTAAGCCCTTAGTAGACTAACATTTCAGTATGACCCATTCGCCTACCATCGGATAGATACGAGTGGAAAAATTGGTTGCAATTTCATTTGTCTTGGTTGCTAGGAAGAGCTAGATGTTTATCACAGCTCTCTGCTTTTGGAAGAAGTCACTTGACACATTTTGACAGAACAAGAAACTGCCCTTGCCAGACTGACTTGCCTGTTTTGAAAATCACAGCTGAATGTCGCCCGTGTTTAACATGAATGCAGTAATCTTGTAATCCTCAGAAAACAGACGTTCCCAAATTGTGCAACAAAATGCCCTGAAAGACTAAAGCAGAGAACTATCCTGGAGAGGATATTATGCAGGAGTTTTATTGTACTGGTATTTTCTCTTATGTAAGATTGGAAATGTCAAAATATCGAATGCAAGGCAGCTCCCAAATGCAGCAGCTGCATGTCCACGCACAGACACGAAGGGGCCTGGGTTGCATGTAGTGGTCAGACTCTGGTGAATGGTGGGGGTTCAGTCACAGTGGATGTCAGAGACCGAGTCCCATGGGATTTTGGTTTTGTTAGATGAAAGCTGTACAGCAGGTTCAGGGCCTGGGGCAGACCCCAAGAACAGTCTTCAGGGAGTACTTCATCCCTATTTGTCGAATAAGTAAAATAACCAATGACTAGAAAGTCATTGCCGAGGTAGGTAAGAGAAAGCACTCGGAGTCCTTTTCCCTGGCTCCCAGGTAGCGCGCGTGCCAGGTTCTGACGTTCCAGCACTGAAGGGTGTTTTTGTTTTACAGCCCTGCCCTTTTCTCTCGGAAGCATGCTTGTGACCCAAGGACTAGTCCACCACAGTAAGAATCAACGTTCCTTTAATACTTTAACTCCGGTGTTCTGTGAGGCTCCTGGCCGCTGTTGGGTGCTTGGCATGTATTTGGTGGCGAAGGATTTGTTTATGCAGGCTTTCGCCTCTTTTCAGCATAAACCCATCCAGAAGATGTCCTCCTTCCCAGAATGAGTGGCTGTGTGAGGTTACATGGCAAAGGGAAATCAAAATTGCTGATGGGAAGGCTGTTAATCAGCTGACTTTAAAATAGGGAGATTATTCTACAAATGAACCAGATGGGCCCAGGGTAATCACACGGGTCCTTAAAAATTGGGTCAGGCCTGACCTGCATGGCCCGACCTATGAACCAATCAGGGTTTAATTCCTGGTCAGGACACATGCCTGGGTGGCAGGCTTGGTCCTCAGTAGGGGGTGTGCAGGAGGCAGCCAATCAATGATTCTCTCTCATCATTGATGTTTCTGTCTCTCTCTCCCTCTCCCTTCTTCTCTCTGGAATCAATAAAAATATATTTTTAAAAAATATCTGGGTCAGAAGATGGAACCAATGAGACAGCCGCATGAGAAGGACTCACTCAACACTGCTGCTTTGCTGATAGAAGAGGGGGCAGGAGCCCCGAGTCCGGGAATGGGGTGGCCTCTAGGAGTTGGCAAGGAATGGAGCCCTTCCAGCCCCTTGATGTTAGCGGCTGCTGAGGCCTGGATGTTTGTGCCCCACCCCCCAGTTCACCTGTTAAAATCCTAACCCGCAAAGGGGATGGTATTAGGAGGTGAGGCCTTTAGAAGGCGATTAGCCGGTGAGGGTGGAGCCCTCGAGAATGGTAGTGCTCTGGCAAGAGACCTCATTCCTCTAGCTCTTCCCACCACTAGAAGTCTGCAAACCCAGAGAGGGGCCTACCAGCCCTGAGGACACCCTGATCTTGGACTTCAGCCTCCAGAACTCTGAGAAATCCATTTCTGTCATTGATAAGCCCTCCTTTCCCCCAGTCTTGTTTTTGCAGCTCCCACAGACTGACACATACAGTGAAACCCACTTTGAGCTCTGACCTCCAGAACTGTAAGCGCGCAGCTGTGTATTGTTTTAAGCCTCTAGGTTGGTGGTGCGTTGTTACAGCAGCCACAGGAAACTAATACAGTGCCTTTCTCTGTACCCGAGTCCCTGCAGCTCCCAGGGGCTCAGTATATGTTAGACCAGTGGTTCTCAACCTTCCTAATGCCTCAACCCTTTAAGACAGCTCCTCATGTGGTGGTGACCCCCAACCATAAAATTATTTCCGTTGCTACTTCATAACTGTAATTTTGCTACTGTTATGAACTGTCATGTAAATATCTGATATGCAGGATGTATTTTCATTGTTACAAATTGAACATAATTAAAGCATAGTGATTAATCACAAAAAACAATATGTAATTATATATTGTGAAATATTTATTTCTAATTACAAATAAATGAAACTTTGTCTTGAATCATGGTGTAGCATGGGTAACAGTCTTCATAGGACAACAGTAAACTACATTGCTACACTTTGCTACACCGAGGAGCAGTGTGTTGGTTCCTAAGACCATGGGAAATAGGTGTTTTCCAATAGTCTTAGGCGATCCCTGTGAAAGGGTCGTTCGACCCCAAAGGGGTCTCGACCCACAGGTTGAGAACCGCTGTGTTAGACAGACTGTTCCCTGAGCAAGGATGCTCTGGGGAGGTGGTCAGTGGGGCTGAAATCCACCAAGCTCTGTCCATCAAGCCGTTGGTCAGAGGCTGCATTTCCCTGAGGAAGGGCACCCTGTCTCATTTGCACAACAGGCCATGAGGACTAGCAGGCACCCTGCACCTCCCCACACAACCTCTCCCTGCCTCTTAGTTTTCCAGTTTGCCTCTCTGTTCTTCCTTCCTTGCCCCCTCTTTCTTCCTATCTCCATCTCACCAGAGAGCCCATAGGCCTTGTCTAGTTCCCACATAGCAAGAAGGCATCTGACCCTGGCAAAGCCCATTACTCTGAACACTACTGATGACCAGGATTCTAAAGAGCATTTGTGCCCAGCAAGCATGAGAGAAGATGTCCAAGTTCTCTGGGTCTCAGAGACCACAGGAGTCATTTGTCTAGGCCAGTGGTCGGCAAACTCATTAGTCAACAGAGCCAAACATCAATAGTACAGCGATGGGAATTTCTTTTGAGAGCCAAATTTTTTAAACTTCTTCTAACGCCACTTCTTCAAAACAGACTCGCCCAGGCCGTGGTATTTTTGTGGAAGAGCCACACTCAAGGGGCCAAAGAGCCGCATGTGGCTTTCGAGCCGCAATTTGCCAACCACGAATCTAGGAGCATTTAATTCCAGTCAATCTTCTTCTTCTATTAAGGATTTAAGTTGATTTATTAAATATGGTTTCATTTCGATAACATGAAGACAGCCTTTTTATAGAAATATATTTACCAATCAGTAATGAGTCTGTCAGACCATTTTTGACAACAAGGAAATACAGTCATGCCCTTATAGGGATTATATCTTATAAATATTAGATTTATCAAAATCTATTAGCTCTGGCATGTGCACAACTATACTTTCTCCAGGGTTGTGCGGTAGTTTTCTGCGGCTGCTATAACAAATTAACACAAACATAGTGACTTAAAACAGTACAAATGTATTACCTTACAGTTCAGGAGGTTAGATGTCCAAAATGGGTCTCCCTGGCCTGAAATCAGAGTGTCCACGGGGCTGCTCTCCTTGCCGGGGGCTCTCAGGCTTCCTTTGCCCTCCCAGCCTCTAAAGACCACCCACAGTTCTTGGCTCGTGGCCCCTTCCTCTGCCTACAAAGCCACGTTCTTCTCATACTGCCGTCTGTCTGTCTGGTTCTGCTCTGAATCCCTCTTCTACATTCAAGGGTCATTGTGATTACATTGGGCCCACCCATGCCGAGCCGGCACAGCCGTGGGTGAACTTGAGAGGGAAGCATTGAAGGATTTAGAAAAGACAGACGAGAATAAAGCTGGGTCCAGGTGGGACGCTACTCTCTGATGGAGAGACAGCGCCACGGCCTGCAAGCCAAGTCTTTATTTTATAGCCAGATTCCATGAGGCAAATTAAGGGCGTGGTTATAACATTCTCGTGCGTTTCGAACCTACTCAATTACATGCCCCTGATCAAGCTTTGTTTACTTGCTGCACCTCCCACAGCCCATATCTCTCAGCCATGTGGGACCACGGGTTCGGACCATAAGGTCAAGGTTACAGTTAATTGTGCTGGGACTTCCACGTGGCTTTGCCGTGAGAGGATCGCACCCTCTCATTAGTCCCAGACTTGAACCTGTCCAAATGTTGTAGCTGCTCTCCACACCCATCCCAATGATCCAGGATAATCTTCCTATTTTAAAGTCATCCAATTCACCCTAATCCCACTTCCTACCATCATTTTCCTTTGTTACGCAATTGTAACATATTCACAGTGCCCAGGAATAGATGGACATCTTTAGGAGGCCATCATTCTGCCTATCACAGTATGAAGTTTTTATTTTAAAATTGTGGTATGTATTACAATCATGTGTCAAATAACAACATTTCGGACAATGACAGACAGCATGTTCAATGGTGCTTCCATCAGATTGTAATGGAGCAGAAGAATTTCCGTGGGCTAGTGAAGTTATAGCCATGGTAACGGCGAAGGACAAGGCATGTATTTCTCAGCTCTCCGAGGTGATGCTGGTGTAAACACTCCCCCTGCACTGCCTGTCATGTAAAAGTATAGCACCTGCAGCTTGGACAGTAATAAACAACTATGTTACTGGTTTATGTAACGACTATACTTCTTATCATTGTAGAGCGTTCTCTTCTACTTATTTAAAAAAAAAAAAGTTTGCTGTAAAGCAATGTGCTGTTAGGCCAGCAGCAGCCTCATGCATTTTGTGTTTATGGTGTCTGCTATTGCATCACTTTCTCTTGGCGTTGACTTAATCTCGCGGTGTTTTGTACAATACCGTGCTGTACAGGCTTGTAGCCTCGGAGCAATAGTTTATACCCTGCGGGCTAGGTGTGTAGGAGGCTGTACCATCCAGGTTTGTGTAAGTGCACTCTCTGATGTTCGCACAACGATGAAATCGCCGAATGATGCATTTCTTGTAATGTATCCTCGTTGATAAGTGATGCATGTATGGTGGATCCTTAAATTGAATTTCTGTGTTGAGGTACATAAAAAGGGGAGGCAGCAGTGACTAATTGTTGGAAATAAGTTGTTGACTCCACCTTTGCACTGATATCTTTAAACAAGTCTTAAATTGTTCGTGTTCTTTTTTTACACATGAAAGCTAACACTTGCTACTTGGAAAAAAATGGCTCTTTGAGAGTTATATTCAATCAATCAAGGATTGAATTATAACTCTTTTAGGGTCATCTCTTCTGATCAAGAGTCTATGTAGAACCCTGGCTGGTTTGGCTCAATGGATAGAGCGTCAGCCTGTGGACTGAAGGGTCCTGGATTTGATTCCGGTCAAGGGCACATGCCAGGGTTTTGGGCTTGATCCCCAGTAGGGGGTGTGCAGGGGGCAACTGATCAATGATTCTCTCATTATTGATGTTTCCATCTCTCCCTCTCCCTTCTTCTCTGAAATCAATAAAAAAATATTTTATAAAAAAGTAAAATATTAAAAAAAAATCTATGTAGCCCTGGTTAGATGGCTCAATTGTTGGAACATCATCCCAAATGGTTGCGGATTTTATTTTATTTTAGTTTTATATTTTTATATCTTATTGATTTTTCACACAGAGGAAGGGAGAGGGATAGAGAGTTAGAAACATCGATGAGAGAGAGACATCGATCAGCTGCCTCCTGCATGCCCCCCACTGGGGATGTGCCCACAACCAATGTACATGCCCTTGACCGGAATCAAACCCAGGACCCCTCAGTCCGAAGGCTGACGCTCTGTCCACTGAGCCTAACCGGTTTCGGCTGGTTGCAGATTTGATCCTTGGTTGGGGTGCATACGGGAGGCAACCAATCGATGTTTTTCTTTTTCCTCTCTCTCCCTTCCTCTCTAAAATCAATTAAAAAAAACAAAACACAAATATATCCTCAGGTGAGGGCTAAAGAAACTGCGTATATTTTAAACTTTGCAGATTTCCTTATACTTTATAAATTTAAATAAGTAATACAATGAAATAATAATGTATATATTTCTCCTTAGGTTATTTAGCATCTAACCCAAGATTTGGATCATTGCCTAAAGTTGCACGTAAGTCATAGAAGTAAAATAAATATTTTTAAATAGATGTTCATAGCAGCTGGAGATATGAATGTCCAGGTTAACCAAATTGCCTGCATTGCCTTTCTGAAAAGTCAGTCTTTATTTTTTGCCACTTTACAGTTCTTTGTTCATTCAACACTTCCTGGTATCAAGTTGAGCCATAGGGATCTCCCCCTGGAGAGTCCTCTTTAAAGCAGGGACGAGGCGTGCCTGGCAGGGAGCCTCAGAATGACAGATCCAGTAGGGGTTTCAGTTTTTCTTTTGGCCAGTCTTTTCCAAATATTTTCTGTAGTAAACATAACAAATGAATTTTTATTTTAAATCAGGGACTTTCTAATAATATGCCAACCATAAACTCAGGGTTTCATCTTTTCCATTCATAATCCATCGACCTACTTTCTACTAAAAGGATGCTTCCCCGTGTATGGTCTGAAACTTCATTCCCAGCAAGAGGAGCAGGTTGAAGAGTTCTTCCCTGAGAGGCTTTCTCTGCCTCCTGACCTCTCTCCCCTACAGGCAGGATGGACCGCAGCTCCCCAAACTCCAATCCATAAAGAGAATTTCCTGCTCAGTGATTTGGACACCATAGGCCCCTCCCTCCCCTGGTAGCTTCAGGCATTTGTTTGCTGGCCTGGCCTGCTCAGGCTGCCTGGCCCTGGCCCAGGGTCACGCCTCTGCTTGCTTTGTCCTGGCCCTTCTACCGCCAACTCAAAACGGAGGCAGAAAGTCTCCAGGTTCCAATCCTGCTCTTGAAAAGGGAGCTTCATTCCCGGAGTGTTTGTCCATTGATTTGTCGTGGTGCTTTTTTTAAAAAAAAAATGTTGTCTTTATTGTTGAAAGTATCATGGCACTTTTAATATTAAAATTACTACTATTAATAAAGAAGGTTCTAGCCAAAACCGGTTTGGCTCAGTGGGTAGAGCATTGGCCGCGGACTGAAATGTCCCAGGTTTGATTCCGGTCAAGGGCATGTACCTTGGTTGTGGGCACATTCCATAGGGGGCATGCAGGAGGCAGCTGATCAATGTTTCTCTCTCATCGATGTTTATATATTTTTTTAAAAAATAAAGAAGATTTTAGAAGATAACCATTGGAGGAGATTCTGACCCTCTCTACAATCTATCTTTCCTAACCTGCTTTTACAGTTGCTGGTATCCTGGGATATGGCCTTGGAAAGGCATCATACATAGGAGTCTGCCAAAGTAAATTTCATTCCCTTGACGATCAGCTACGTGGGGCTGGTTTTGGTCCAGGGCATAACAGGTTTGTAATCTGTTTGATTGAGGGATTGTGATGAAGATAATTATAAAAAAGATAAATAAAAGATGATAATATTTTAATATTAAACAGTTTTTCTTAACATCTATATTCAGGGGTAAAAAAAAACCTCCTTAAACCTCCTTACATTTTGAGTTCTTGCTATTCAAGTTCAATAATAATTACTTATTATTTAACTTAGTTTCCTATTTCATTTGCTTAACAAACATTTAGTGAGTATCTACTATGCTCAAGGCATTGTGCAAGTCTGAAAAGAATACCTTAGCAGACATGGCTTTACCATCACGAGGTTACACCACATTTAAACAGGTGTCTTTATTGCAGGACTTTTCAGAGCCTTTCCTGTGTTAATATACTGTCTATAGCTTGGTTCTCATTAGGGGATAGAAGCCATAGGCCTCTGGAGTTAAAGGCATTGCCTCCACTGTTAGAACACCTGGACTGAAAACCATTTGTACCACATATTAAGTAAACCATGTAATCTTGGAAATGTTTCTTAAACTCCCCCATCTTCAGTTTTCTCAACGGTATAAAATGGAGAGCAGAATTGCTTTCATGGAATTGTTATAAGGAAGAGAAATTACTAGGACACTCAGTACGTAATAGCTATTTCTACCACAAGACTAGTGTTAGGGACACATTCACTAAAGACCCTCATTTGTCACAGTGGATTCTATGTAAGGGCAGCACGGTACTGTGGGGGAAAAAACAACCACATTGGGTCTGATTGTTATTGGCCTTTTTCTGGCATGAAATTCTGGCAGTCTCTCACCAAGAAGCAGCTCCTGTTATCCCTCAAACATGGGGCCTGTGAGCATCAGCGTAGGAAATGGTCTCTCAATCCGGGGTTACGACTAGAGCTTCCAGTGTCACAGCACAAACCTCTCCTCTTGCTTCTGTCCTAGGCACTGCCTGCTTACCTGTGAGGAGTGCAAAATTAAGCACGGACTAAGTGAGGAGCGAAGTTCACAGCCTTCAGCTTCCTAGACTCTGGACCTGTGGCTTTTGGAGTTTCTGAAACGTCTGAATTTGCACACACTACAGTTTTAAGTGTCCTGGGAAATAGCGTACCGTGGAACGGAAGCGTTGTGATTCTCTCTATCAAAATGCTTTTTTGCAGAAGAATTGAGTGTATGTTTTTCTATTGTGAATGAACATGGTGGGAGAATTCACACACCAGAAAGAAATTACGTTGTATTCTAACGTGCATACAGTGAAGTAAAAGAATTGCAAAGCCTCTCTAATTTTCCCCATCCATTCTTTCTTTCTGCCTTACGCCTGGGTTTTAAAATCTCTTCAAGTGGGCAGGAATGAAGAAGGTTGAGGAGCTTGGGAAGTCATATCCCAACAAAAACCATTGTGCGTGGAGAGAGACACACAGGGCAGGAAAGATTGCTTCTCATAGGTACGAGGGGTACTTAGTGAGAAATACATCACTTCAAAGAGTCACAGTTGGGTCAATTGTCCTCTCAGTGACCTCGGTGGCTTTATGCCTCATCAGTTTGGTGGGGTTTTGCTAAGCCATTGGGTACACGCTTATAGTCATCACTCAAGAACTGGGTTAGTTTATATACTGCGAGTGGCCTAAAAGAATAAACACAACTTCCCAAATGGCCCCTTCTTCTCCCAGGGAACAGTTTACTAGGGGAAGAAACATGGGAAGAATTAATGCATAGAATGATAAACTTTTAAGGCTATAGATAGATCAGAAGCAACCAATTCAACTCCATGAGTGGGATTCCTACTTATTGCCAGGTGTGATTTTTTTGTGTTGTTCTTTTTTTTTTTTTGCAAAAAAACAACAACAACAAACACCTCTTCCATTGGGGACCTTTTGTTTTATGGCAGGTTGTCTGAGCCCTACTTTAAAACGACCCTTGCATTTTTGCATTTTCTCAGAAAATGCTTTATATGTATATCACCATTTATACATCAGGCATGTGTGTGTATGTATTAGTGTTTGTGTAATACATCTTGAAATCTGCACCATAGAGGTAAAAAGGGGAACCTCATCAGCAGCTAATACTTGATATGAAATATTTTATTTTAAACATCAAAAATATTGGCAAGTTTCTATTTTCACATGGATGTTAAGCGTAGGAAATGGAGTGAAGTTTGACTATCTTTTCATGTAGTAGTATACATCTCCTTGTGTCTCAGTCGATAAAATTCTCCTGTAAATCAGATCACAGATCCAATATCCTAGATTCTTGGATGCAGTTTAATTCTTGGCTCTGACTTGGTAATTGGTGACTCTTTGTTATCTCTGCTATCGGTAAAAATTCAGATCTGGGCGCGTTTATTTCCCGCATCCCAGCAAATTATTTCCCAGGGGTCAAAACATTCTCACAGTGCTAAGCACAGCAAGTCCATGCGGAAATCAGTCTCGGGGTATTGGGAAAGGTCAATCTGGTATTGTTGAAAAGGCACACTGTTTTTACTGCTGTTATCTTCACAGTTCTGCATCAGATTGGGTTTTGTGTTTGGGCTCTCTGCTTTTGCAACATCAGTAAGTTATTCATGGAAGCAATTTTTTTCACAGTGACCTCCATGTGAAAGGAGATCTATAAAGAAAAAGAAAACCTAGGGGTCATCTATGAACTCTCAAACATTCTGCTTCATTATCTATTGTATCTATTAGGAAGCGAGTGTCTGGGGAACAATGTCTGTTTCTCAAAGGAAGAAGTGTGAAAGGAGATCTATAAAGAAAAAGAAAATCTAGGTGGTCATCTACGAACTCTCAAACATTCTGCTTCATTAACTATTGTACCTATTAGGAAGCAAGTATCTGGGGAACAATGGCTGTTTCTCAAAGGAAGAAGTGTTATAGGAGCAGCATTTGCTGTTGAACATGTAGCCATTACCAACAACACTCACCACCACGCTGGTCATACGCTTGTGAAAGATGTACCTTCATGGTGTAAAAAAAAAAGATAGCCTGCATATAATGCCTATATATTTTTAAAAGTCTCATTTAAGCAAAGATATTCTCTTTCTCTTTCCTTGCTGTCAGCATGGATGATTTATCTCTATTCTCGGTAAACATTACCAAAGTAATAAAATTACCCTTGAATGGAGTGATCAAGCCATGAAAATGTGCTGCAGGTAATTTTCATGATATTCAAATCATGCAATCTGTTCATTGACAGAACACGTCTCCCCTTTGGAACTCTACACCCGAGTTTCAACTGTAGAGTTTGATTCCGTAAGACAGTTGGCAGAGATGTCAGTGACTAACCCACCGGCTGCAAAGCCCAGGACCACATTAATAATGTAATTGAGTGAGGCTGGGCTAGGTGCATGTTAAAACAGGCACACCCTCCACCTCCACACATACAGATAGGCCACCCACTGTTGTCAGATCTTCCAATTTGCAAAACAAATGAGTACAGGTTTTATGTGAAATGTCCTGGTTTTTAAATCTTGGATCTTTCATATGTTCAATTATTGTCTACTGTGTTCCACACCTTCCTGGAACTTGTATTCTCAGCACCAATCTGAGGGTTGAGACCTGACTTCAACCTCCCACCCACGGGAAACCCCCTGTGCTGTCTGGGCAGGCGAGGTTCCAGCTCCTGCGTGTGTACTTCCAGGGGAAGGACTCCTGCTGCTCCAGGTGCGACCCGGCACCCTGCCCAGGCGCAAAACTACCCAGAAATGCCTGCGGGAGCCCAGCTCTGCCTCCCTGCCCCTCTAGACTAGCTCCTCTGAGACAGGAAGTGTATCCTTTTTTACTTATTTCTCAATTCCCACCCTCAAGCAGAGTTCTTGGCCAGGACATAGGCACTTCATAAATATTTCTCAACCTAAACTTGTAATTTCCCTGTGGCTACACAAACAGAATTCTTCTTCTTTGGCATAACAGCTTTAAGTATTTGTGGTGTCCTCACATACCAAGACTCCGGAAATGGGTTGACCAGGTTATTCTTTTAGGCATCTGAACTGATAGCAAGAGGCACTCCACATTAGGCCCTGGGCTCAAATTCAGCCCCACCATTACTGGCTACCTAACACCGAGTCAGTTATTTACCTGGTCCGGACCTCGGTTTCCACATCTGTAAAATGGGAAGATTTTAGATTTACCTGTAGGTTATTCGTGAGAATAAAATGAGCTTAATATTTACAAAATGCTTAGAATTGTGCATAGCTCAGAGCAGCCACACAATGGATGCTAACTACTACTTCTACTGAAGTCTAAAAAATGTGTCATTATGTTCCATTTTTGGCCCATGCTGGGCTTTTCACATGACCGACCTTTAAGTTAATTCTCTCCATTTTTGCTTATGCAGCAGGTCATCCTGAATTTCAGTGTAACTCATCATATTTACATCTATCTCTTTTCAACTTCATGAGCCTGATTTCAGGCTCAACTATCTGTCCTTTTCAGTCCAAATCTGAGATTTAATAGGTGAACAATGTGTCATCTGCACTGAAAAACATTCAGATTGCCCCTTTGGTTTCTTATAGTGTTCAAGGCTCATGATCAAACAATCTGTTAACTGAAGGACTGTCTTGCAGAAGCAGAGTTTATTATAAAACACAAACCTCAAATCATAGTTTGGTTCATTAGATTACCTCATCTCTAAATGTGCGTGGGTCAAGAAGGAGGATGGGGATAGGAAGGTGACAAAAGAGGAGGGGCCTGGGAGGGAGAAGTCAATATGGTGGGGAAAGAAATAGCAAAAAGGAATCTTCCTGAATAAGGTTTTGAAAATCAGGCCTGGCTGTCATCACAAGCCATATGGCATCATTCATTAATTCAATATTTTTCAGAACCCATTATTTGCAAGGTGCTAGAAGAAATAGGAGTACATTCATACATAAGATAGTCGCTGCCCTCAAAAAGTTAAGAAGAGGAGATAGGTAGCTAAATAGCTGTAGCGCAATGTAACAGTTCTATGTGGAGTAGATGCAAACCAACTGGCCCTAGAATTCAGGGACAGTTGTGGTCCCTTTTGTTGTCCTTGCAGATTGTATAACTGGTCCAGTTCTCTACCTCTCCTCGTATCCATGCCGTTTGCCATGGAATTTTGCATTTCCTTTCCATTCTGTGTGGGGCATATTTACCTTGACCTTGGGCTTGTCTTCTGACTTTCTTGAGGCAAAATGTAAGGCAGAAATGAAGGTGTGCCTGTTTCAAACTTAAGCCTAAGGAGACCTCTGTGTTTCCATGTGTGCCTCTATTATGAACCTAAGAACATGTCCAGTACTGAGGTGCAGAGGCAATAGCTTGCAGACTGACCCATCAGTTCCACAATTGCCTCAGATCTAAATCCCTACGATAAACCCCTTATTCTGCATCATTCAGAGCAATTCTGCTTTTGCATCGAACTCTAACACGGGACCTGGATAGCTGGAAGTGGTCTGCAGGCATAACAAAAATCTCAAACAAGTCGCATTGGTTGTGGGAACAAGTGGCATATAAATGCTGGCAGGACCTTGAGGAGACGGTGAAAACTTGAAGGGCCTGGTTGAGAGTGCTAACAGAAGCCCAAGGACCTTCCAATAGGCTGTCAAGAAGGGATTACAGGAGAGGAAATATTGGAAGCTGAGACTCTGAAGATGTAGTCAAGTTTAGCAAAACTGTCACCCGTGGTAACTTAGAAAATAGGAAATGTACCTAAGGAACTTGGTTGGCTGAGATTTCTGGGCAGTGTTGAAGGTGCCACTTGGCTGCTAACATGAGAGTAAGGAAAAAAAAAAAATAGCCCTAACGGGTTTGGCTCAGTGGATAGAGTATCAGCCTGTGGACAGAAGGGTCCAAGTTCGATTCTGGTCAAGGGCGTGTACCTTGTTTTCAGGCACATCCCCAATGAGAGGTGTGCAGGAGGCAGCTGATCGATGTTTTTCTCCCATTGATGTTTCTGATTCTCTATCCCTCTCCCTTTCTGTTAAAAAAAATCAATAAGATATATTTTAAAAAAATATTCCATTCCCAAGTATTTGGAGAAAATATAAAAGTCCAAAACAGTCTTTTAAACCAGCAAAAGGTTCTCATATTTAGAAATGGCTTCCAGCAAAGATCAAGTTCAGAGTGCGGTAATAGCTTTTTGTTCAAGACCTCAGAACGATGACAGTGCACAAGACAGTTTAAACACACAAATGACCCTCATCATGTCTTAGGAATAACCGTGTAGACTTGTCCAAAGCTTCTAAGAATCTTAGGGATATTGCATATAACGTCACAAGGAACACAAAAAGGGAACTGCTTCCAGTAGACATGGATGGCTTTTGTGAAATGGATTTTCAGTTGATACTTGAGAACTCGATTTAAAAAATATACCAGTTGTGCCGAAACCGGTTTGGCTCAGTGAATAGAGCCTGCGGATTGAAGGGTCCCAGGTTCAATTCCAGACAAGGGTATGTACCCTGGCTGGAGGGGCACATCCCCAGCAGGGGGTGTGCAAGCAGCAGCTGATCGATGTTTCTCTCTCCACCCCCCCCTCTCTGTAAAAAATCAATACACACACACACACAAGCCAGATGGGACAGGGGTAGTATAAACAGGCCTTGGGGTCCTCGATTTCTATGGGCAGGCTAGAAAAACTAGTCAGCAGCAAGCATGAGCTACCTACTTCATGGGAAAGGTAGGACCACAGGCCATGATGAGCCCCTGGGGACATATGCCTTAACCCTAGTCAAAGAACTAGCAAAGTGAGCTGGCTGTGCTTTAGAATTGCTGGCCAAGTGACTGTCCTGTACCTTTTCATTTTTTAAATAAGGGATGTCTAGAATAGTAATATTATGTTTAACAGGTATTTGATATTCAGGCTGAACAAGGCAGAAAATCTCTTAAGTTCCTAGGTGTTCTTTAATGTTTTTATTGATTTTTGACAGGGAGAGGCAAATATTGCTATGAGAGAAATATTGATGAATTGCCTTCTTCCTGCATGCAACCCCCTGGGATCACATCCGAAACTTGGGTACATGCCGACTGAAATCAAACTGGCAACCTTTTAGTGCACAGGACTACACTCAACTGAGCCACACTGGCCAAAATCTAAGTTCCTAGGTCTTCAGACTTTTACCCAAGTGCCTCATCCATATCTGAACCTGATTAGATGAGTAGCTCAGATTTTGAGCTGTTATAATGGGATTTAAATTAGAATTATGGGGAAAAGCTGTGGACTATGCATGTGGGAGGGATGTGAATTATTGCAAAATATTCCATCCCATGTTATTTCAAAAACGTGAGGAGGGTGGGACTCTCCTTCCTGCCCTTGGATAGGCAGGCTTATGCAGAAATGCTGCTGACCTCTGAATCTGGGTTGTAAATAAATGGCAACTGGGGCTTTTAACATGCTAGAGCCCTAAGTGATCATGTAGTCTGACTGCTGTGAGCACACTGTTATGAGGAGCCCACACTAATCCATGAAAGAAACATGGCAAGACCCTGGAAATATTACGCCCTGCCAGGCCCCACCTGCTCTAGCTCCCTGCTGTTTCAGCTCCATCCAGCATCTGACTGCAAATATGAGACCAAGAGCCAAATAATTCAGTTGAAATCCTTAAATCCCGACCCATAGAAAAAACAATATTTTTAAAAATAATTTTTTATTTTTCAATTATAGTTGACATACAATACTATTTTATTAGTTTGTGTAAACCCAGTACATTGGGTTATATTAGACATTATGTAACTTACTAAGTGATAATCCTGATAAATTGAGCCAAGTTTGGGGATGATTTGCATTATCCAAAACAGAAAGTTTCTAATAGAAATGTAATATAAATAAGAATGTAGATGAAACCACAATTTCATTTTCCATTCACCTAAACCAGGAACAACCATAATAAAAAAAGTATACCAAATTTTTATTCCCCTGAAATTTGCCAAGTTTTTGAACATGACCACTGCTTTTTTAGGCATTGAGCCATTTATTGTAGTTGATTAATGCTCGAGTCACATTTATCATATTAAATATTCAGAGATGACTTTATTTCCTATCCCTATAAAACACCACTTATAATGGTACTTAAAAATAGATCACAAACAATAAAACCATGAAAGCAATGTATATGCATGTTCCTTTATATTTTATTTACCACAAATATTAAGAGAATAGAGCAAACACTGGAAAAAGGTTTTGTAATTTTTTTTATGCAAAGCTTAACACCTAAAATTATGCTTGTTCCCTCCCACCCATCCCAATTCAACATGCAGGTATTTTCACATATGCTAATTCTAGAGCATTACAATCCCTCGATTTTCTAAGAATATCCTTGTCCTAAATTGCACAAACTATATACGATCGTGGTATTATACCATTATTAATATACATTCACAACATATTAATAAAATTCGTTTTTTAAACATTATTTTAATAAGCCAAACCACAAAAAGCCCAGGTTCACATTTTAAATGTGTTTATGAAGACTGCTGCTGAGCTCAAAGCATGCAGGTATGACCACCTAGATGAAGCTGGATATTGAAACTCCTTCAGTAGGTCCAAGGACGCAATGTCTCACTCATCCCAAGCATCTCCATATTTGTTTACTTTGACTAGGAAAAAAGCACAAATAATTGATGATTCCAAATAGTAATACATAGAAGGCATTATTTTGTTTGCTATTATGATGAAAAGTTATGTTTCTCATTTTAATAAATACACAGGGGAATAGGATTAAAAAGGGGCTGGCAGACTTTAGTGAACTGGAGGTTGGACATAAATAGTAATGCAATGTATGGAGAACCTGACTTCGATATTTGATCATCCTAACAACCTTATCAACACAACCCCCATTTTGAAGGAAACAGATTAGTAACTTGCCCAAGGTATAAGCCTAATAAAACAAGTGGACTAAAATGTGAACACAACTGTATAGGTCCAAAGCCTGGGTGCCATTACAACTTTACCTGCTACCTAAGTAAGTGTGGTATAAATTACAGCACATACAAAAAATTACTGGGAAATTTAAAAAATAATTAAAATTGAATTTTGTTTTTCACAAAAAATATAGCAGTAGAAATGGTCAGACATTCAGGTTATGGTTAATTCAACTTCTCTCCTATGAGCCATGATACTGGTGGCAAGGAGGAAAGTTTCCAATATTCCTGCATTTTACATAAAATTATATTTTGAAACATGCCAATCTTCTGTACTCTTTCACCTTTTAGTCTCTCTTTTACATAGCCTTCATCTATAAATTATAAGTAGTCATAATGTAAAGAAGCAATTATCTAAGTATGGACTAGGAACCTTCTTCCTCAAGACTTCCAGAGATTCTGTGAAGTCAAAACGATTTCATTATTATAATAAGACGTTATATACCTCTTTCCCTCATAATCTGCCATTTCCCTTTGCTTTCATTCCCTCTTTAGTACTAAGTAGAGTTTTCTAGAAGCTGCATGTGTGGTGCTATCATAGTCCTGACAGATAAGTGCTTATGTTTTTATAATCTCTCAGTCTTAATTTCTAATTAGATAAATGTCATCCACAGAAACTAAGTGAAAAATTTAAGTGATACTTTCTGACCCAGCAAATCCACACTGTATTGTCAAATATTCTGTCTAGATTCTAGAACATTCCAGAAAATCACTAAAACTGTTTCATAACTTTATCTTCAAATAAAACACACAAAAATCACCTTTCTATTTATAAACTAATTATTTCATATTAAAGTTTCATGTGACAACTTTAAAAGACTGATAACAGTTAAAACCACAAATGTCAAAATTTAGCAAATACCAAAGGTCTACCATATTTCCTTTTCCTTATTACTATAGAAAGTCCAACAAAACACTCCATTTCTGATTTACCAGCATATGGTACTACACTATACAGACATAAAAGATTACAAAACTGAGAAAAGTACTATGTCTGCCCTCATGGAGCTTACAGACTAAATCAAGCATGTCAAACTCAAAGGCTAACATGGGCCAAACGAACGAGACATCCAGCCCATGGACCGTGAGTTTGACATGCTTGGTCTAAATCCTCAAATTAATTAGCAGAACAAAGTACCAGTCAGTCTTTGCATAGTACAAAGTAGTGGCTATTGAATGCATAAGGTTTACACAGTTTATTTTTAATGACAAACATTAACAATGTCAATTATCAGCCTATTTTAAAGTTAAATTTTTAACATCAATAATGTAATAAATACCCATTATTAATATGAAAATAGACTTCTAAATGCAGCAACCACTACCAATTAGAAATAAATTTAGCTTCAAAAGAATGATCACAATAAAAAGTACAGGCAGTTCTTGGGTTACACTGGACTCGAACGTCGTTTTGTGGTTACGTCGCTAACTCAGTTATTTATTTAAAAAAAAGTTCCGTCATTTCAACGTATGTACATATGTGCTTTATTATTTTTATTATTTATTTACCACAAATAAAGGTCAGGGATTGTTCTTTCTTTTAAATTATTTTTACTGTTTCACTTCACTACTGCTGTGTATGTGCTCCATGTAAGTGACGTAGGTGCTTATGTAGGTGGGTTCGACTTATAGCGAAAATAGTTATGTCGCGCTGTAGGAACAGATCTCCGACATAACCTGAAGACCTACTATACTAAGAATTGTTATGTATGTTTACATTCTTTGTAGCCTATGATTTTCAAGAAGGTACCAAGAACAAACCTGTGGAATCTCAAGAGGGGTAGGGGTGTCTAGGTGGGTGGGAAGAGATCAACCAAAGAATTTGTATGCATAATGCATAACCCATGGACACAGACAATAGGGATCAATGGGAAAAAAAAGGAGACATATGTAATACTTTCAACAATAAAGAATTCTTTTAAAGGTACCAAGAACCTATTCCTTCAATTTTTAAAGCAGTAAATAGAAACTTTGAAACAATGACACATTCTCTAAAATTCCTCAAGACATACAATTCTATATTAAAATAGCTACAAACCCTTAACTAAAATACCTTCTTCCATTATAAGTAACTTCTGTGTCAGAACATTTACGTGGGGTATTGAATAATTGTTCCAAAATGACTTTAAAAAAAAAAGTGATCTGGGACATCTGTAATACACTAATAAAAATTTTTTTAAAAAAGAAAAGAAACTGTGATTTTAAAATTTATAATTACAGAGCAAAAGTACTTTTTTTAAAAAAGTCAAACTACTCTTTGAAAATGTCCTAAAGCAGCTTTGTAAAGCATATAACTCTATTTCAATTTCACTAAGAAAATTAGTTTCATTAATCATGATTTGGTGGCTCTGCCAAAAGTGGCATTACAGCACAATTATCAACATTAGATCACCAGACCTGGTTTTATGTAACAGATGCATCGTTTAAAAAGTGGTTTCCAATTTGACTTCTTATAAGGGAAAACAGTCAAATTGGATGTATAATTTTTACATTATATTACAAAAATAGTCTTACTATCTTAAGTCATATTACCATTTTGACTTTATTATTTTCTAACACAAAATGGCCTTTACAATACCTTAAAAATGAAAGATATGGTAACTGTGAAATAGCAATTTTTTTTTTAAAAATACTATTTTGGTTAATTGCTTGTAGAATTAAATCACGTTAATACGACTAATGTTTTTAACTAATGCTGTGATATCCGATCCTACAGAATACAGCGTTTAGACTAAACTATCATACCTTCTTTTTTGGGTACTCTTTCCTGCATAGGCCTGATTGAGGGGTCAGTCTTATGTGCTAAAGTTACTTCATATGACTCTCTGTTCTTATTCCTTAATTCCTCATATGTAATACTTTTTCTTTTAGGACTTTCTTCAAGCCTGGGATCAGGTCCTAAAACAACAAACAGTTAATACATGGTGATAAAGAATTGGATAAATGCAAAGCAACTAAGTTTTATAAATGCTCCTTACCCATAATAAAAATAGAACAAAGTGAAATAAAGGATCAAATTATTACCACCATTCCAAAAGCACTATAATTTCTCCAAGATAATTATAAAATCAATTTCGCTCACAATTTCAAGTTTTTATTTCTAAAATCTAAAATTAACATTAAATTAACATCAAGAAACCATGCCAGAAGAACAGAAAACACAATACACACCAGCATAATTACGATTCATTAACATGTTAGTGTTTTAAACTGCAAAGTTATCCAGTGTTTATATAAACAGAAATACATTCTACTAATGACAATTGAATAAAACTTGATCCAGTATGACTTTTATTTGGTAGTATTTCCATAGTTAAATGTTCCCATAACCACAATCTGTACACAAACAACTCCAGCTATTAAAAATTATTTTACCATCTTTGTATTTAAACAAAAATACTTGAAAATAGCTTACTGAAAAGTATAAAACATAGCCTTTTAAGCAAAGTATTCATCATTTTCACTTAGGTTTAATGCATGCAATACTGAGGCAAAAGAAAGTGGCAACTATGATTTCGACTGGGAAACCAGCATTTATTCTTTATATCTCCAAAGTATGAATACATATTTGTCAAAGAGTTAAATACTCTTGAAACATATGCAAGTTGTTACTCTTAATACTGGTTGGCAAGACCAAATATTGAAGATACTTTATAAAATGTATAACCAGCAAAAAAGGCTATATAAGCAGTTCTAAAGAAAATAACTAACGCTAACACAACATTCAATAACAACTACTTACAATCTGACACACTACTCCAAAAGTACTATTTTTCAAAGAGGTTTTTAATAAGACATACAAATTGGGTACATTTTAATTATGATTATTTTTTAAAAATAATTTTCGATATGTCGTATTATTTTGGAACTCAACAGTAAGGTCCACTGAATAATCAGAATTTTTAAAGCACTCTAACTAGACATTAAATGCTTTCAACCATAATCATTTATTTTAATACAAAGTATAGTGTACTGATACAAAGAACATTTAAATTTCTCCTTATTAGTTCTAATACTATACCACTGTTGAAAAGTAAAATGTTCTTAAAAAAAAAAAGCAAAGAAAAAATAGTATAATCTTAAATTGGTTTGAAAAAGCAATTTCACTAGTAATGGGTAATTATTGGACTCCTCTCTCTTCACCATAATAATATTTTTAAATATTATTTAGATAGTATATACTAGATTAGTAGTCAGAAACCCTAGGTTCTCATTCATACTCTGAAAACAATTAGTGAATGTCCTTGGGCAAATCACTAAGCTTCTTTGAATCTTAGTTTTCTCAACTGTGAAATATGGAACCAAAAATCTATTCTTAACATTCCTTCCAGGTCTAATACTTTTTTCATTGTTCTAAAATTCTGTGACAAGTAATATAAACATCAATCAGACAGAATGTTAGGGAGAATTTTTTACACTTATAAAAGTCAAATGAAAACATCCTATTGTGCAGGGAGCATAGCATGATTTACTACTTTGAGGTTTATGCAGAGCTGGAAGGAATAAGAATGAAAAATAGCACTGATTTAAGTCTAACTGTAATTAACTATAAGTGTCATAATGCTTATGAAAGAATAGTTCCTACTATGAATTTCTACTATGAATTCTCTACATTGAATAACTTTAAATTCTTGGTAATAGAAAGCAGAACTAAGGGGCAAGTACTTCTACTTAACCAAAAGGGAAGGGTGTCTTAGTAAGGGAGAACAGCAGCTGGGGCAAGCAGAGGAGGCCACTCTGCTGGTCCATGTAGAGAGCAGTCAATCTAGACTTAGAGAAGGGGATGAGAAAGCAGAACACAGATCAATAACTGCTCTGGGGAAACCTAAAATATTGTAAAACACGGGCCTTGATGTGGTCTGTGGGACGATACCAAAGGGCTTTTTGTTTGCTTTTATTTGAAAAAGAAACTATGTAACATGGAATGGAATTTGCTAATGCAAATGAAAGGAAGAATGCAAGTAATTACAAGGCTGGAATACAAGTAAAATGGATTTGAACTTGAGAAACAGGAAAAATGGAGAGATGCAATGAGGGACAAGGACAGCTGCCTTTGGATGAAATGACTTTAACCATTCTAACCTGCCCACCTCCTGTTCCTTCTGACTACAGTTGACCCTTGAACAACATGGGTTTGAATTGTGTGGGCCCATTTATAGGCAGATTTGTGTAAATGGTCCTGCACAGTTCAAACCTAATATTGTTCAAGGGTCAACTGTAATTGGATGTCTTTATTTCCAACCATTCAGGAAAAAACAAAGCAGCCAAGGATTAAGTCTCTCAACAACTTTCATCCACTAAAGAATCTAAATTATCTCAACTTCCATTCTCTACGGTCTCTTCTGAAAGTACCCTTTACTTTTGCTCTAAAGCAGTGCTATCCAATATAATTTTCTATAATGATAAGCACGTTATATATCTGCAGTCTAACACAGTAGCCACTAGCACATGTGGCTACTGAACAACTTAAATGCTGTCAAAACAACTAAGAAATTGATTTTCAACTTGATTTGATAACTTTAAACAGCTATATATAGCCAATGGCTACTTAACATCCTGACCTCCCTAGAACTGCCCCACATCCTCTGGAACCTCACTTGACTTATAATCAACTTCGCCCTTTCCACTGTATTCCCTCCATCTCTTTAACCTACATAGGAATATATAGCTACAAACCTCTCCCACCTTAAACGAAGGAAACAAAAATACAACTGTTCCTTTAACCTTGTTTGTTCCCTATTGTTACTGGCTTACTATATTTGGTTCAAAGCAAGTATTTTTAAAGAATACCCTATAAAGGTCCACAATCCCTTATCCAAACCCTTGCAGTCAGAAATGTTTCAAAATTCAGACATTTTCAGATTTTATAAAAATATTATAGTGTATAGTCCCTTGTATCATTTAATGTTTATCCAAAGTTCAGAGCAGCAAAGAGTAAAAATAGTATTTCTATAACAAAATTTAGGAAAAATCATATTAAGATAAAGATAAATAAACCTTATGTTTAGCTCAGGGTTTGAAATGAGTTCATGTCAGACATTATCACCTGTTTATTTAAAAAACATTTGTTTTCAAAGCATTTTGGATTTTAGGTTTTTTAGACAAGGAATTGCAGACCTGCATTTTCTGCTTCTAATTCCTCACCTTTTAATGCAAACTAGACTGAAGGAAGAAAGGAAGGAAATTAACATTTGATGAGAGCCTACTTGCCAGGTGTTCATCTGATTATTTAATCTCATTCCAAAAGTTCTTTAAAAGAGGTATTATCTCCATTTGATAGATCAAGAAACTGAAGGAATCAAAAATTACAATCACTTGCTGAAAATCACATAGCTAGTAAATGTGAATCGTGATTCAAATCCAGGTCTTAATCCAAAATTGATGTTGTTGCACTTATAGTATGTAATCTTCAAAGCTAGTATTTACACAAACTTCACAAAGATTTTCACATGGATTTTTTTCACTTTACAACAGTTCTGTAAGGCAGGCAATTATTTTTCTCACATTACAAAGAAGCTAAAAGCCTTTAAGACCAGCCTAATAAATGTAATCTTTTTAAAGCCTCCCTGAGGCACAATTTATCACTTCTTTGATAGTCCACCTAGCTTAGTATTTTCCATCAATGGGACATACTAGTAATTTATTTTTATATTCTATATCTTTTAACAGATTGAACCTCAAAAAAATGTTAAAGAAACAAATGAACGAATGAACAAACATGCTGCGTTTAGGCTGATGGTGGAACACACAGATGATACCCAGAAGAAAAGGTCATCAAATAAAGTTTATACATAC
>PVJN01031347.1:0-24934 GCA_004026805.1 Lasiurus borealis
TTTTTTTTTTTTAAATATATTTTATTGATTTTTTACAGAGAGGAAGGGAGAGGGATAGAGAGTTAGAAACATCGATGGGAGAGAGACATCAATCAGTCGCCTCCTGCACACCCTCTACTGGGGATGTGCCCGCAACCAAGATACATGTCCTTGACCAGAATCGAACCTGGGACCTTTCAGTCCACAGGCTGACGCTCTATCCACTGAGCCAAACCGGTTTCAGCCCGTCCACATCTTTGCTGGCTTGGGCAGGCCAGGGAGAAAGGGTAGCCCAGCCTACACGTGCCCCGCCCCTGCCCCAGCTCCTGCCCTAGCTCCTGCCCTGGGCTTGCTGACAGTAGATACCCAAGGCCCTCAGACGCACACACACTGGCTCAAACCCTGAGCTGAGTGCTTGTCTTTCTCACTTGCGCAGCCCACAGGGGTTTACAAATATGCTGTCTTCTGTGGTCCTTCCAATCCTAGGAGGGGAGGGCTGGGCCAGGCTCTCATCCTCCTCCCCCGGGTGAGAAAACAGATGCCCTGACATGCTTGCTCTATGTCCTGCCTGAAATTGCCAGCATGTGTTCCACCAAAGACCAGGCGGGCTTTGCTTCTCAAGGCCTCCTGACGGGCCACGTGGTGAGCCACAGCGCCCTAACAGCATCCTGGCCTGGGAAATGCCAGGAAAGGCGAGCGCTAAGGACTTTGTGGCTCACTTGGGAACAGGGGAGAAGGCAGTGCGTGGGGCCAAGGCTAAGTGGCTGAAGGAGGGAAGGAAAGGCTTCATTCAGATTTAGGGTCAACGGAGACTGGGCCAGAGATGGGGACCTAGCGGCCGGCCCCTCCTCCGTCTCGCCCAGGATTTTGACCATCACTGCAAGTGGGTCAATAACTGCATCGGTCACCGCAACTTCCGCCTCTTTATGCTGCTCGTCCTGTCCCTGTGCCTCTACTCGGCCGCCGTGCTGGTCACCTGCCTGATCTTCTTGCTGCGTACGACCCAACAGACCCTTTACATAGACAAGGTCATCGCGTATCCGCCTGACGGCTGTGCCCTAGTAGGGAGCCGTAAGGAGCTCAGTGACAGCCAAAGTGGGGGGAGGCGTGGAGGGGTCCTGGGGACGGAGCCATGATGCGGGGGAGGGGGTTGCGTTTAGAGAGAGAAGCTGCTGGGGAAGGAAGACCCATGGGGGACTAGGTGAGGGTGGGTGGGCCAGGGGCATGGGCGGGGCTGAGGAACCGCCTTTGGGGTCACGGAGGGGGGTAGCGAAAGGTGGCACAGGGTTCGGGCAGGATTGCGCGGCTGGAGCGCAGGGAGCGGAGGGACAGGGACAGGTGCTGGCGGGCGGGACTGTTTGGGCGGAGGCGGGGCGGGGGCGAGGGGCAGGGCCTGGGAGGTCGGTCCGGCAGCTCTGCTCCTTAGCTGGCGTGCAGCATCGTGGTGGCTGTCCCCGCGGCCTGCTTCCTGGTGCCGCTCTGCCTGCTGCTGCTGATCCAGGCCATGTCCGTGAGCGCGGCCGAGCGCTCCTGCGAGGGCAAGGTAGGCGGGGCCCAGCGGGCGGTCCCCTGGCCTCTGGGCACCTCCGCACTGTCCTTCTCCACCGCCCTGGTCACCGGTGGCCTGACTTCCCTGGAAGATGCCTCGTTAGCCCTTGCAGAGCCAGCCTGAGCTCAGATCGCACCTCGGAGGTCGCTCTCCCTCCTGCGTGCCCTGCCTCTAGGGCAGTGGTTCTCAACCTTCCTAAGGCCGCGACCCTTGCATACAGTTCCTCATGTGGTGGTGACCTCCAACCATGAAATGTCGCTACTGTTTATGCATCGTGATGTAAATATCTGCATTTTCCGATGGTCTTAGGCCACCCCCGTGAAAGGGTCGTTTGACCCCCAAAGGGGTCGCGACCCCGCAGGTTGAGAACCGCTGCTCTAGGGTCTACTGTGTGCTGGGCCACGTGCACACTCTTGGGGCGGGAGGCGCACAGGTGAGTAAGGCTGTCTCCTGGGCTTGTGCTGGAAGCAGAATGACACCTGCCAGACTCCTGTGAACACCCTGAGGGGCCTGTCCTGGAATGCGTAGCACAGACTCAGAGACGACCGAGCTCGGTGAGGGTAGGAGGCGCCACTTAGTGGCTTTGATGGGCAGAAGGCAGAGGAGAGCATTGCAGGGGAGAGGCCAGCTAGCAAAAAGGCAGGGGAGCCTGGTGGTGGCCGGAGTGCGGATAGGATGGTGAAGACATTGTCTTTTATTGTATTATGTTTTTATTGATTTCAGAATGAGAAAGGAGAAGGAGAGAGAGAAATATCAATGATGAGAGAGAATCGTGGATGGGCTGCCTCCAGCACGCCAACCCTAGCATGTGCCTTGATCCCGAATTGAACCCCAACCTCCTGGTTTATAGGTCCATGTTTAACTACTGGGCCACGAAGGCCGGGCAAGAAATAGTCAGTTGGAGCAGGAGAGGGCATAGAAGTCGAGTGGACTGCTTGGGGTTGGCCAGATTAAAAGGCTCAGAACGTCAGGTAGAGAGAATTTGTTCTTGGTGCAGTGGAATCCTGGGAGCCATGATAGGATTCTCTTTTTATTTTATTTTTTAAAAAATATTTTATTGATTTTTTTCAGAGAGGAAAGGAGAGGGATACAGAGAAACATCAGAGAGAGACATTGATCAGCTGCCTCCTGCACGCCCTCTACTGGGGATGTGCCTGCAACCAAGATACATGCCCTGGACTGGAACTGAACCTGGGACCCTTCAGTCCGCAGACTGACGCTCTATCCACTGAGCCAAACCGGTATCAGTGAGGATTCTCTTTTTAAACATACCAACACCTACAGTCCTCTACCCCCCCCCCCCAATAACCAAGATTTAGAACATTTTTATCATCCCTCCCCTTCTCCCCCATATTCCCTCATGGCCTTTTTCATTCTGTTTTTCTCTTTGCCAACCTGGCAACCCCTGATCTGTTTTTTATCCCTATAGTTTCTCTTTTCCAGAGTCCCATAGAAATGGAAACAAAGCCTTTTGAGTCTGGCTTTTTTTCACTTAGCATAATGCACTTGAGAGTCATCTATGTTGTTATTCATATCGAGTTTTTTCCTTTTTGTTGCTGTGTATTATTCCATCATATGGATGTACCACACCTTGTTTATCCATTGACCACTGTCAAATTGTCTTCCAAATGGCTGTTCCAGTCTGCATTTCCAAAGCAGCACATGAGAATCTCAATTGTTCTGCATCCTCACTAACATTTGGCATTGTCAGATTTGTTCATGTGTGTGTGTGTGTGTGTGTGTGTTTCATTTTAGCTAGTCTAATAAATATGTAAAAGTATCTCATTGTAATTTTAATTTCTATGTTTATAATGACTAATGATGTTGGGTATCTTCTTATGTTCTTATTTGCCATATGAATGTGTTTGATTAAAAGTCTGTTACAATCTTTTGTCCATTAAAATATTAGATTGTTTTTAAACTATTGAGTTTTAAGAATTCTTTATATAGTCTGGATTTAGATATAGTCCCCAAATCTGTGACTTGTCATCTCATTTTCTTTTTTATTTTCATTTTCTTAATAGTATTTTAAATTTTGATGAAGTACATGATTGGCTGTTGTTGGATTGTGCTTTTTGATGTTGTAATTAAGAAATATTTGCTTAACCTCAAATCACAAAGTTTTTAAAAATATGTTTTCTTTTAGAAGTTTTATAGTTTTAGGATTTATAATTAGGCCTATAATTAATTTTGGGTTAAATTTTGTATGTGATACAAAGTATGGGTCAAGATTAATTTTTTTGCATATGGATTTTTCCAGCACCGTTTGTTGAAAATACTATCTTGCTTCCATTGAGTTGCTTTTGCACCTTAGTCAAAATTCAACTGGCATATAGGTGTGGGTGTATTTGAGGATCTCTATTCTTTTGCCAATATCACACTATTTTGATTAGTAGCTTTATACTAAGTTCTGGAATTGCACATTGTGAGTTCTTCAACTTTGTCCTTTTTCAAAGTTCCTTTGGCTATTGGTTCCTTTGATTTTCCACATAATTCTTATTTTTATTTTTTATATATATTTTTTATTGATTTCAGAGAGTTTTTTTTTAAAAAAAAAAACATGTGTTTTTTATTATTATTGATTTAAGAAAGGAAAGGAGAAAAAGAGATAGAAGCATAATGATGAGAGAGAATCACTGATTGGCTGCGTTCTGCCTGCCCCCCATTGGGGATCCAGCCATGACCTGCAACCCGGCATATGCCCTGACTAGGAATCAAACCATGACCTCCTGGTTTATAGGTTGATGTTCAACCACTGAGCCATACCAGATGGGTGGCCACATAATTTTTAGAATCTGCTTGTCAATTTCTACAAAAATGTTTGCTGAGATTTTCATTTGGATTGTGTTGAACCTAGAGGTCAATTTGGAAAATTGATATTGAGTTTTTGAATTTATGAACATGGTGTACTTCCCCATTTATTTATGTCTTCTTCGACTTCTTTCATTAGTGTTTTGCAGTTTTCCATATATAGATCTTGTATATATTGCACTAGATTTTTTTCTGTTTCCTGTTTTTGTGCTTTTATAACTTTTTTCACTATAAAATAAGTATATATTTTCAATAAATTAAAGATTGAATTAAGGTGGTGTTCTAGCACTCAAAATACCACAGTTTAACAGCAGATTACCTGGTGAAATTCTACAATAATTACTGTTGATGTTTTCATTGCAATTCCATCAGATTCGTTACATCTTTACTCTGTTGATATTCCTATTCAAGTTTGTGCTATTTTCTGTATTTACTTGTGTTCTTCAACATCTTTCAATAATTTTATACATAACAGCTTGCATATCTTTTGTTATATATTTTTCTAGTACTTTATAACGCTTTTTACAAAGTTTTACTTTATATTAACTAGGTGCAATTGTTAATATTAAATGAAATTAAATTTTACTTTTGTATCTAATAACCTTGCAGAATTTTCTTTTTTTTTCCCCTTTTTAAATTAAATTTATTTGGGTGACATTGGTTAATAGGTGTGGGCTTCCATGTTACAAGATCTGTTCAACCTACAGGCCAATTTGGACTGTATCATGTGCCCACCACCCAAAGTCAAATATCCCATCATCATATATTAGAATCCCTTTCACTCCCCACCCCTTCTCTCTGGCAATCATCACACTGCCATTTATATTTATGAGTTTCAGTTTTATATTCCATATTTAAGTTAAATCATATGGTTCTTAGCTTTTTCTGATTGACTTATTTTACATCTACATAATAAAATAGTAACATGCTAATTGACCACATCTTTGTGATGTCCATCAGCCGTTTAGAAGTGAGTATGCAAATTAACCCAACAAAGCTGGTACGTTAATTTGTATATGCAGGCACCTAGCAGCTGAGGGCAGAGCAGGACACTTGTGCCATGGTGACGACACAAGCATTCCGCACCATCCCAGCCGCTCCAGGCCTCTGGGCAGCGTGGGAAGGCAGAAAGGCGGCTCTGGCCAGAGTGAAGGCAGTGCCAGCAGCCAGGGAAAGGAAGGCCCATTCTTGCACGAATCTTCGTGCATCAGGCCTCTAGTAGTATAATATTCTCAAAATCTATCCATATTGTTGTAAGTGGCAGTATTTCATCCTTTCTTATGGCTGAGTAATATTCCACTATGTATATGTAACACATCTTCTTTATACAACCCTCTGTCATGGGACACTTTGGTATTTCCATGTCTTGGTCACCATGAATAGTGCTGTAATGAACATAGGGGTGCATATATATTTGCAAATACATGATTTCTAGTTTTTCAGGTATATGTCCAGGAGAAGGATTACTGGGTCAAATGATAGCTCTATTTTTAATTTTTTGAGGAATCACCAGATTGCTTTACATAGTGGCTGTACCAGTCTACATTCCCAGCAGCAGTGAATGGAGGTTCCCTTTTCTCCACAACCTCTCCAACTCTTGTTATTGTTTGGCTTGTTGATAATGGCCACTCTAACAGGTGTGAGGTGGTAGCTCATTGTAGTTTTGATTTGCATTTCCTTAATTGCAAGTAAGGTTGACATCTTTTCATATATCTATTGGCTGTTGGTATGTCTTCTTGGGAGAGGTGTATTTTTATGGCTTCTGCCCAGTTTTTGATTAGGTTGTTTGGTATTGAGTTTAATGAGTTCTTTATATATTTTAGAAATTAAACCTTTGTCAGAGCTGCTCTTTGCAAATATCATCTCCCATCTTTGTTTTGTTGTCAGTTTCTTTTTCGGTGCAGATGCTTTTTAGTTTCATATAGTTCTATTTATTTATTTTTGCCTTTACTTCCCTTGCCTTTGGGGTCAAGCTCATAAAATGTTCTCTACGACCAAGGTGCATAAGTTTGGTACCTATATTTTCTTCTATGTAACTTATTGTTTTGGATCTTATACTTAAGTCTTTGATCCATTTTGAATTATTTGTTGTATGTGTGACAAACTGTGATCCAGTTTCATTCTTTTGCATGTGGCTTTCCAGTTTCCCCAGTGTCAGTTATTGAAGAGACTGTATTTACTCCATTGTGTGTTTCTGGTTCAATTGTCAAAAATTATCTGTCCATATACACGTGGTTTTATAGCTGGGCTCTCTATTCTGTCCCACTGATCTGTGTGTCTGTTTCTCTGCCAGTACCATGATGTTTTGATGATCATTGCTCTGTATTATAATTTGAAGTCAGATAGCATGATATCTCCAGCATTGTTTTTTGCTTTTGTTTTATCCTCAGAATTTCTTTGGCTATAATTTGTGTGTGTGTGTGTGTGTTTGTGGTTCCATACAAATCTGATGATTTCTCATTCCATTTCTTTAAAAAAATGACATTGGGATTTTTATGGGGATTGCTCTTAATCTCCTAATTACATGCTTCATTTCCAGGAATTCTTATTGGTTCTTTTTTAAAGTTTCAACCTCTTTGGTTAAGTGCTTCTTTTGTTTTCTGAGTATATTGACCTGCCTATGTATATATTGTCTTTCATCTTGTTGAGTATTTTCAGAACTACAATCTTGAAATCCGTTATTTATATCACATATTTCTATGTGTATCAGCTTTGTTTCTGGCGATATTTCATTTTCTTTCTGACCATCTTTGCTCTTCTCCTTTGTCTAGGCATGTATATCTGTCTATATTAATGGTCTTATATAGCAGCTTCCTCTGAAGAGGTCTTTCTACTATTTTCCAGTAGATGGTGCTGAATTGCAAGATTTTTTAGCCTCTGTGATTTCTCAGACTTGACCTCCTCGGCATCCCTACAACAGTACAGCTGCACTTCTTGGAGGTGGGGTTTGTTTTACCCTCACTTTAATGGCAACCCCTGACCTCCAGGGGGTCCCACTCCAAGCACCCCACCTGGGATCAATCACAGAGGGAAACAGTGGTTCTAGTGCAATAATTCTTGGTTTACAGAGAGTATGCTCCTTGGGCTACTGGAGGTGAGTTCGGGGAGTCCAGGTGGTAGCAGGGCTCTGTGGGTCCATTTTTTGCCTGAAACACCACCAACTAGCCCAATAGTGGAAAGCCTCGTGGTAGAACCCTGTATTCTGTCAGATGTCTACCGGCTCAGACACTGTTAGTTCCACTTGCTCTGTTGGACAGCTCCTATCTCCCTCCCCGCCCCCCAATTCTCTGTTCCTCCTGGGTGAAAGAAGTGCCTGCTACCACTGGCTTCCTCCACTCTTCAGGCCATGCTATGAGCTCCTGCACCTGTGGGCTATCTACACTTTCCTGCCTTCTTGTCTTCCCATGTATGTCTTCCTGATTGCCCATCTTTAGATGTTTCAATGTGCAGCTCTCTCAGGCATGCTTCTGTATTGAGTAGGGAATTCTTTGTTGAATTATAATTGATTAACTTGTTGATATTTCAGGGGTAAAGGCCAATGGGATCTCTCACGCCACCTTTCTTCTGACCTGCTTTTATAACTTTTTTTTTTCATTTCCATTTGTTTACTATTATAGTCATGCATCACTCAACTGTAAGAAATGCATCATAGGCAATGTTGTTGTTGTGCAAACATCATAGAGTGTACTTACACAAACCTAGGTGGTATAGCCCACTACACGCCTAGGATATATGGTATATATAGCTTATCACTCCTAGGCTTCAAGCCTATATAGCATGTTACTGCCCTGAATAGTGTAGATCGTAGTAATGTGTTGCACTATGATGTTACAGTGGCTATAACCTCACTAGGTGGTAGGAATTTTTCAGCTCCATTATAATCTAGGTGGGACCTCCATATGCAGTCTGCCATTGACCAAATGTAGTTAGTGGTGCATGGTCATTGTGTGGTGCAGGACAGTGGATTTTTGTATGAGGGTCTTGAATCTTATAATTTTGCTAGACTCTCTTAATAGTTCTAATAGTTTTTTTTTGTTGATTCTACATAGAAAACCATGCTATCTATAAACAAGAACAGTTTTATTTCTTCCTTTCCAACATTAATGGCTTTATTTCTTTCTCTGCACTGCCTTAAACTTCCAGGACAGTGTGGAGGAGGAGTGGTAAAAGTGAACATTCTTGCCATGGGATTCCTTCAGAACAATGACTTGTAAAGACTGTTTTAGGCGTGTAGTGTGCCACTTTAAAGAGGGAGGAGCTAGAGTTATTGAGACACCTGAAAGGACAGAGGAACCCTCTTTGCCCACCATTTCCCATCCTTCCAGTCACCACTCAACCATTCCACTCCACCCACATGTGGTCCCCAGCCCACCTGTGACTCTTCTGCTCAGCCCTTCCTCATTAACCCCATGTTGTCTACCTGTTTTCTCTCTTGAGCTTCAGTCCATCATTTCAGCCTCTTTTGGGGTAGCATTCTCCCATCCTACACCCTGTGGCTCACCCCTCCTCCACTGCTCAGAATGCCCACCCTCCAATCCAGGGTCTTCAGCCTAAGAAACCTAAAAGTAGTTTGCACTCTGCGATTCACCATTTCAGGTGCCTCCATCCTGTGACACACTTTGCTCGGTGCTTAATAGCAAGGGCTCTGGAGACAGAGTGCATACACTCAAACCACAGCTCTCTAACATACCAGCAGGGAGATCTTGGGTATATTACTTTGCCACTTGGTGCCTCATGGGTTAATAGGCATAAGACACAGAACTGTGGCTGGTACAGGTAAGTGCTCTATATATTGTTATCATTGTTACCACTCCGTCCCATCATCATTTACACGTGTTCATGTCTCTCTCATCCTAAAAAGCAAAGCAAAACCCTCCCTTAACATCACGGGCGTTCACTCCACCTGTTGTACTCTCCCCTCCAGCTCAGCCATACTTCCTGAAAGAGTTGTTGGTGCTCATTGGTGCCATTTTTCGCTGTCCTTGGCCCCAGCCTCTTTCCTCAACATCACACTGATGCTGCCATCTCCAGTGGCCGGAGCTGGCAGGCAGCCCTCAGACCAAATCTTTCCCGACTGCATACAGCAGCACGTGAAACTGAACACACCTGCAGTGGCCTTTCCCCAGCCTCTCTGGCCCAGCTGTTTTTCTGCCTGCACCTTGCAGTCTTGGCTGTGCCTGCTCTTCCACCAGTGCAGTGCCTGAAACATTGTTGAGGCCCCCAAATATTTATGAGTAAATGAGTGAAGCTACAAGCAAAGGAATCAACAATGCCTTGGAAGAGAAGGAGAGAGAGAGGGAAAGGCCTGATGCCCACCTGGGGGAGGGGGAGAGAGCCCAGGTAGCAGGGAGTTGGGCAGGAGACGGGGTGAGGAGACGCCTACTTGGTGAGGTCCTGTGGACTGTAAGGGCATTTGAAGCACGAGATTGGGGCAGGAGACCCAGGTCTGGAGCCAGTGAGAGAGTACAGTTTGGAAACTTCAGAACTGGTGTATTCCATTCACATCTCAGAGGGTCCTGTGTGGGGAGAGAAAGGAAAATGGTCTGCTTTATTAATCAGTTTTTATGAATTTATTAAATTATCATTCGTTTAAGCACTGAACCATAGACATTTTCCTATAGTTCATATACATCAAATAAATCAACATTTATCTACACTAATAAAAGAGTAAGATGCAAATTGACTGTACCTTCATGACACCCACCAGCCGATCAGGAGAGAGTATGCAAATTAACCCAATAAAGATGGTGGGTTAATTTGCATACATAGGCACTGAGGGGCTGGGGGTGTGCCACTTGCATCTTTACCATGGCAATGATGTAGGCTTCTGTACCACTCCAGCCACTCCGGGCCTCTGGGAAGCATGGGAAGGTGGCTCTGGGCTGGAGGGAAGGTGGTGCAGGCAGCCAGGGGAAGGAAGGCCCATTCTTGCACAAATCTTCGTGCATCAGGCCTCTAGTTTCTTTATAATTCTGATTGTAAGCTTGACCAAGCTTTTTGAGCCATTTAATTAAAACTGTGAATAGAATGACAATCTCCCTCTAATGCTTTAAGCATATTTAAGTAAGGCAGAACTCAAAGTATTTCAGTGGTTAGTGTTGCTCTTTGGAGCCATCTTGACTTTTCCTACCCCAGGTGTCAGCTGCCCTGCATGCAATTCTAGTTCCTTTGGGTGGAGAAGACTGCTGAAGATCAAAGTCTTAGAAACAGGGACAGAGGATGTAGGGGAGCTGGTGGTGGGCAGGGCTTTGGTTATGACAAACATTTTGTAGCTAAGGCTCTTGAAGTCTGAGTGAGACTTGGCTTATGCTAGGGAGTAAGATGGGTCCCAGGAAGGCCCAAGGATCATGGATGGAGGGAGGGACAAGGGAGGAAGAGAACCTGGTCAAGAGGGCGCAGGGATGGACTTGACTTTTCCTGCATTGGATGCTCAGGACCATTAGCCCAGGCGTCCCAGGGCCGTGTGATTTGGGTTAGGGAAAAAAATAGGGCTCCGTAAAACCGCCCGTCCAGACAGTGAAATTCAGAGCAGGCACACATTTAAGAAACAATGAGAGGTGAGAAAGTAGTGAAGTGGGGGAGCAGGATGTGCGTATATGGAACTGTCTTTGAAGCAGTTTGTTAGCAAATGGAAGATTTGATTGTTTACCTGGAAGGGCATCGTAGGAGAATATATGTGGCCAAAGGAGACAGAGGTGGGGAAGATGTTGCCAAAGGGGGTACAAGGTGATGGGAAGGATCCCTGAGAAGGCAGAAGAGGTGGGAGCAGTGCCAGGGTCACTCACATCTCAGAGGGTCCTATGTGGGGGGAGAGAGGAAGAATTGGGTAGGGGAGGCCTCAGCTCACTCTTGGGCCTCTCTGCCTTCTGAGTTTGCAGCAACCCTGGCTGGGCTGGGCTGATGGGCTCAGGAAGGGTGGTCTGCCCACTCCTACCAGCTCTGAGCTCCTCTTCCCATCTACACCCCTCCTCTAGTGCCGATACCTGTGTGGATACAACCCCTTTGACCAGGGCTGCGCCAACAACTGGTATTTAGCGATTTGTGCACCACTGGGACCCAAGTAAGTTGGCAAACCAGAGGTCCAAGCGGTGGCCCATGGGGCCGGTGGGGTGGGGGGAAGCTCGGTCATCTCTCCCGGCCTCTTAGCACAGCTCCCAGACCCTCGCCTCACTGTTCTCTGAGGTTTCCTTCAGGGCATTGTGGGAGCCCCAGGAGCCTCCCTACTTCCTTGCATTATTATCCTAAGAAATGGAGTAGAGGGATCCTGCAGGCCGGATAAGACCGGCCCCAGCTCCCTGCAGGGCCAAGCCCTGGGCCAAGTGTTCCCTAAGCTGAGGGGCATGGGGACCAGGCCAAGGGGGGCCACTACCCCTTGCACCTGGCTTATTGCTCCCCAGGTACATGGCCAGAGCTGTCTGGCTGCAGAGAGTGGTGGAGCCGGACTGGGTGCTCATGCAGAACCAGCATTGCCCCATGTGTCCCTCGGCACTCAACCCCTCAGTCGTCCCTGGGCCTGTGTCTGACCACCAGCCTCAAGCTCAAACTCTGGCTCTGCACAGACCAGCAACTGCTCCCCCAGGGAGTGGGGAGGCCACAGCCCTCCAGGAGGTGAGTAGTGTGTGCGTGCTGGGAGAGGGGTGCCTTCGGATTGCACAGATGCTGGGGGAAGCGTGCCTCAGAGCTCAAGGGAGGGGGTTAGAGACCCGAGGAGTGTAGAAGTGGAGCCACAGCCCCCCAGGTACCACCAGGGGCTCCTGGAGACACAAAGCCCACCCCACACACTCGCTGGTTAGTCTTGGGCAGTCACTTACCCTTTCTGAGCCTCAGTCTCCTCAGCTGTAACGAGGACTGAGAGCAGCCCAGGGGTTTGTAATTTAGCGGGTCCGCTTCCTTTATTTAAAGCCATTGTTTTTCTCGGAAGTCCAATATATGAAACATATGGAGGGCAAGTCAGAGGAATGAATTGGGGGTGCCGGGACATTCTAGGAGGCCAGCCCACTCCCTTTGCCCACTACCACTCCCAGGTAGTGTGGGGGTGGCGGCTGGATAGTTTCTTGCTCCCCAGCAGATGGGCCCTGAGCTGTGGGGCAGGGGCTTGGGAAAAGACCCCACACCCCCACTCCATTTAGCTCCACGCAGGCCCAGTGCTGTCCCCGTCAAGAGAGGCCCCCAGATGATGCTTGTCCCTTCTCACCCAACGATGCCAGCAGACCCCGCACCCGAACCTCACCTCCTGAGCCCCGCCCTTGGTGGGAATTGCAGGACCGCCTCCACTCCCCCAGAGTCCATTAAACACCCTTTTCCTGCTGTGCCATTGCTCTGCTGTGTGTGTCTGTCCCGGGTGTGAAGGACTGCGGCAAAGACCCCGGGAGGGAGGAAGGTCCAACACTAGTTGGTGCTGTGACCTTGGGCGAGGCACTCGGATTCCTCATTGTTAAAATGGGGCGACCATAAAACCACAGCGGCTGTCCTGGCCGCCTCCCTGCGAGGGCTGTCAGGGATGTCAGCCTCGGGCACGGTCCGGCCCCGCCCTGCCTGCCACACCGCTGGCTGGCTGCAGGGGGCGCGCGCTGCCTGGGACTTCGTCAAGCCTGGCCTGGTCCAACCCCGGGCTTTGGAGCCACCTGGGTTGGGTGTGCCTCATCCCTGGAGGTGGAGAGTGGGGTCTTCTCCTTCATAGCCCAGCCCTGCGTCTTTCCTGCTGGTGGGTCTCACCCCGGCCCCTCCCTGCTGGTTAGTCAGGTCCTGTTCCTGGGGAGGGGCCCAGGCCCCTGGAGGGGGTGGTGCATGCAGGAGTCCACAGGCAACTCCGGCTCCCCGGGGACATAATGGCACCTTCCTGAAAGGTGGTCAGGGGCTGGAGTGAGTGAGGTGGTTCGTGCAAAACAGGTGGCACACGGTAGGCACACAGCGAACGCAGCAGTATGATTATCCTTATTTTCTCCATCACACGGCTAACAAGACCCAGAGTTTCTCCCAAGGACGACCACCTCAGAATTACCTGGGCCCCCAGGCCGCCGACCCAGAATTATGGGTGTGTGTGTGTAAGAGAGAGAAAGGGGGGCGGTGGTGGATTTGAATCGTAATTTTTAGCAAGTGCCCATGTGACCCTGCCATCCGGAAGCCTCAAAACTGCTGCCTTAGGAAGAGAGGATGGGGAGCAACCACACTGCTTCTTCCCTGGTTGCCAGGTGAAATCGGGGTGTGGTGAAGGGGAGGCGGTCAGATGAGCACCCAGGGGCCTGTGGAGGTGGTTGTGCCTGTGGGTGCCTGCACATGCTTGTGTGTTGGGGGCAAAGCTCATTCCCCAGGTGACCTTAGTGCAGGACACGCTCCAGTCTCCTATGTGGAGCTCCGGAGAGAGAGCCTTTCCCTCCTCCTCCCGACTCCACCGGCCGCAGCACGCAGGGCCCTTCCCTGTGCGGCCCCAGCCTCACCAGCCACTCGCTCTGGCTCTGGCTCTGCAGGCTCCTGGCCAGCCTTGTGCAACCCCAGCCACTCCAGCGATTTCTCATCCCCTTTGCCCTGGTCCCCGTGTCTCCCCAAACCCTAAGCTCCCTTGGGGTTCATGCTCTTTCTCAGCTCTCAGCTCTGCTTAACTCAGCATTGCCCTTGGGCTCTGGGGAACAGGTGCCGAGTACTGCTCCCCGGCCAACAAAAGGGCAGCCCCGTTTGAGCTTTGCTGTAAATAGCTTACTTAGGTCAGTGGTCGGCAAACTGCGGCTCGCGTGCCACACACGGCTCTTTGGTCCCTTGAGTGTGGCTCTTCCACAAAATACCACGCGCGGGCGCACATGTACAGTGCGATTGAAACTTGGTGGCCCATGCGCAGAAGTCGGTTTTCGGCTCTCAAAAGAAATTTCCATCGTCGTACTGTTGATATGGGGCTCGTTGACTAATGAGTTTGCCGACCACTGGCTTAGGTGGCCACAGTTAAAATTCCTGGAGCCCGTATTTAGAAGGAAAGCCGAAGCAGCCTCAGGTAGCCTGAGAAGCCCGCTGCCTGTGGTCACATGACGGAGGAAGGAAGGAATGAGGCCTTTTCCACCTCTGAGCCCAGGAGTGTATGTGAAACACGGAACTGGGTGAGTCTCCTGTCTGTGTTCAGGGGGCACTGCTCAGCCCAGGCTGGTGAAATGGGGCACACACAGAGCTCTCAGGCCCGATCCCAAATGAGAGTCCTTGGGGTGGCCTGCGCCTGGCCCAGAGTAGAAGAGACCCAGGAGCCTGGGCCAAGGCCTGGATGGGGAGGTATTCATGGAACTGGCTGGTTCGGGAGTGGCATCTACCTGGAGCCCAGCTGTGCAGGGGGCTGAGAAGGCCAGGCCCCAGGGTCTGGGCAGGCCTAGTCCTGCCCTGCCCACCCGCTCACTGTCCTGACTGGTTCAGAGCTGGGTGGCTGGTCATCAGGACTTCACTTACCGGTGTTAAAAACAGAATTCAGCGGAGTCAACTTGAAGATCTAATTGGCTTTTTTATTTTTACTTTAAAGATTTTTAAAATTGAGGTTTAGAAAAAGAAGAGGAAAGGAGAGGGAGAGAGAGAGGGAGAGAAGGAAGGATATATTATATTATATTATATTATATTATATTATATTATATTATATTATATTATATTATATTATATTTGAGGACATGGATCAGCTGCCTCCTGTAAGCCCCCTGCCAGGAACACAGCCCGAAACGCAGGCATGTGCTCTGACCAGGAATTGAACCAGCAACCATTCTGTGCCGAGGATGATGCCCAGTTAACTGAGCCACACTGGCCAGGGCCTACTTGGTTTGATTCCATGATTCATGAATTGTCCGGCATCCCATCTAGCATCTAGAAAGGTGCTCTGAGGGGTGGTATAAAGAGGAAGGTTTTTATAGGAAGAAGAGTGAGGCAAGGGAGTTATGAGCAAAAGAAAAGAAAGATTATTTGGGGGCCTGAATGTCTTCTTTGGGGGAAGAGAATGGGAGGGTTCTGTCATTCAGATTGTCTTCTTTCCTTTCCATGGGAGATGGAGAGGGCCTGCCTGACCGATTATACTATTTGCGCTTGACAAGAAAATTCCAGACTGGGTGAGATTACTTTCCTGGGAGAGGTGGAAACTGCAGTTAGATCAGGTATTAAACCTACGTCTGGCACGAGTGAGGCCGTTTGGAGCCTGTGGTTTTCCCTTCAATACCAGGTCCCTGCCTCCAGCGACATGGGGGGTTCTCCCTGTCTCAGACAAGGCATCCCAGGTCCTAAGCCAGGGTGAATCATCTCCTTGACAGCCGGAGCCCAGAGTAACTTTCCTCAGCTTCTCAAGGGAGGCCTTGACCTCCTGCTGTGGGATGAGGATCCTGGGTCTCTATAGTCCTCACCAGCCTCAGATTTCTAGGATTTCGGTTCCTTTAGGGGTAAGTGGGACCTAACCCACTCTTTTTTTTTGATCCCCTACCCCCTTTCTGTTATGCAGTGGGGCCCCTCAGATAGTCTTTCCTGCCAGGCGGGAGGCCTCAGTTGAGCTGCACCCACCTTCCTTTCCTCCTCCCTCCCCATTTCTGTTGAACTTGCCCCGGATTCTCAGACACACCTCTCAAAGAACCACTGATAAAAGGAGGGGTGTTGTTGGAATATACTCTTTACACATCGTGAAGCCGTGCTATCCCTGCCTTCCCTGGGGCTGCAGCCAAGGAGTGACCCCGACCCTTCGCTACGCTGGGGTGGGTAACCCGGCAGTAGCTACCCCCTCATCACCACTAGAGCCTTCTTCCTGGGCCTTCTAGAGAAGGTCAGGGCAGGTGGGCTGGGAAGAGCCCTGGGCTGGGAGTCAGGTAACAATCGCTCAGCTCTGCTACCAACGAGTGCTGTGGGACCGCGTCTCTGCCTTCCACTTGGCCCAGGTTCCTTGTCTACATACACGATGACCCTGGCTACCTCCCCGGGGTCACCGGGACTCGGGATCCTGCCACGCCCAATATGACCGATGGGAACTAGACGGGGAAGGGACTGCGTAGGATGGCCCAGTCTCCGAGGCAGGAGGCGCTCCCCGTTTTCCCAGGCTTCCTCCCATCCTGCCCAGAGGACCATGGCAGAGGAGGGACTACGGCAGGGACCAGAGGCCCTGCCTTCCGGCCCCCAGGCCTCAGAGCCAGGCCCTGCATTTCAGCACAAGGCTTGGGAAGCTGATAAGAAGTCCCGGGCTTAACTCTGTCTCCAGCCCTGTGCTGGGAGCGATAATGACGCCCTGCCGCCTCCCGCTCAGCCCTGCCCTGCTCTGCTCTGCCCTGCCCGCCTCACCCAAGGGGCCCTGCAGTTGGCTGAGGGTGGGGCAGGGCAGGGGCTGATGGGGCAGAGGAGGCTGCAGCGGTAGCCTGACATCAGGGGCCAGAATCCCCATACTTGGCCGGGTGCAGGTCTCTGCCTGGCTGACCCTCCTGGGCACCTGGGCACAGTGGCCTGGAACCCCGAGTGATGCTCCATCAGCACCGTGTCCTCCTCTTTAGTTCCTGCACGCAGAGCGTGGCTGGAAGGATGTGGCCCCGGGCTGGAGGTTTGCCAGGGCCCCATACTGGGTAACAGGACTTTTATTGAGCACCTTCCGTGCCAGGTTCTGTGCTAAGTGGTTCATAAGATCTCTGTTCATCCCCCCCCTCCCCAACCACCCTCTGAAGTTGTTATTCTCGCTTTAGAGATGAGAAAGCTAGCACTGAGCAAACATCACTTGCCCAGGGTCACCCCGCTGTTCCCAGGGCACTGTCCTCCGCAGCAGCTCTGCTCCACGCCCGTTCAGAGCTCTGCCTGGTTTCCCCGCGGAGATGAATGCCAATCTCATAGCACCGTTGCGAAGACACGTGGATGCAGGGCATTCGAAGAGATTGGCACGTGCACTGGCCCACGGCAGGTGCATAATCAACGGCACAGCCCGATCCAGGGGCCTCAGGGTGCCGGGCACACGGCAACAGCAGCCTGCTCCTGCCCGGTTTGGGGTGGGTTTCCTAGTGGCCCGGCAGCAAAGGAGAAGAATGCTGCTTCGCAGAGGAGTTTGTGGTGGCATTTTACAGAAAGGCAAGCAGCATGCCGTCTCTGGGCCAAAGGGGATGGAGGCCTGGGCTGAGTCTTCCAGGGACCACTCATGGGCTCTGCCCTCCCACAGAGAGTTCTTGTGAAGACAGCACCTCGTTGCCCTAGCCGGTTTGGCTCAGGGGGTGGAGTGTTGGCCTGCGGAGAGCCATTCCTGTCAAGGGCATGTGCCTCAGTTGCAGGCTCCTGGCCCTGGTCGGGGGCTGCAGGAGGCAACCAATCGACATGTCTCTCTCACATCAGTGTTCCTCTCCGTCTCTCCCTCTCCCACTCTCTCTAAGAACCAATAAAAAAAATATCCTCAAATGAGGGGGGAGAAAAGCATCTTGTTTCTGTTTTGTTGGGGTGGAGGGGAGGAACCAGGGGCAGAGTCCCCCGGGCTGAAGAAAGTCATGAGTTATGGTGTTCTGAGCCCTGTGTCTGGGCCACTCTGAGTGCCACTGCCCTCAGCTCTACCCTCTCCCCGCTGCCACTCCGGGCCTGTCTGCCTCCCCTCTTTTCACCTTCACAGTCTGTGCTTTCTCGCCCTGTTCCTCCTCCTCCTCTTGTCACTGCCTTTCATGGTCTTCCTACTCTCTCTGTCTCTACCCCCACCCATCTTTCCTGGACTACAGCTTCCAGGAACACCACGTTAACCGTCTGACTTTCAAGTATTAACTTTTAACTGTGATTCCTGGAAGCCCCTGGGTCTGGGTATGGAAACCCACAGGACTCTGGGCCAGGCCTGCACAGGGCGCCTTTGTCTCTGACCTGGGCTTCCTCCTCTGAGCACACGCTTACCAGGCTGCTTTCTGGCCGGCCTGGTTTTTTTGTTTGTTTGTTTGTTAGTTTTTAAATATATTTTATTGATTTTTTACCGAGAGGAAGGGAGAGAGATAGAGAGCCAGAAACATCAATGAGAGAGACATCCATCAGCTGCCTCCTGCATGCCCCCCACTGGGGATGTGCTGCAACCAAGGTACATGCCCTTGACCGGAATTGAACCTGGGACCTTTCAGATTGCAGGCCGACGCTCTATCCACTGAGCCAAACCGGTTTCAGCTGGCTGGCCTGTTTTGCTGCTGAAATCGGGGATTCCCAAACTAGAAAGTGCCTACTGACTAGCTAGCTCATTTCTCAGTGACAAGAAAACGGGGGAAAGTTCCACAGGGCTTTCCCCAGATCACATGTCTCACCAGAGGCCAGGAGGGGCCGGACCCCAGGTCTCCTGTTGCTCAGCCTCCCGTCACCCTAGGTGAGAAGCCAGATGGGTCAGAGGCCTGGACTGACTCCTCCCTCCCTTGGAGGCCTAGTAACTTGGCTCTGGTGACTAAAATCACAACAATAACAGCATCAATGTGAATGCTAACTGTTGGGCTAAATGCTTTGCTTGTATTATCCATGTAATCCTCAAAGCCACTTGGAAGGAAGATGCTGCTGTTCCTTTAAAATATGATTTCAGAGAGGAAGAGAGAGAGATAGAAATACCAATGATGACAAAGAATCGTCAAACATCTGCCTCCTGCACGCCCCACACTGGGGTCAAGCCTGCAACCTGGGCATGTGCCCTGATTGGGAATCAATCCGTGACCTCCTGGTTCATAGGTTGACACTCAACCACTGAGCCACGCTGGCTGGCAGCTTCTGTTCCTTTTGTGGACGTGAGCCTGGCCACGTCTCCCTGTCTGCAAGCAGAGATTTCTGAAGGATCCTCGTGGCTACTCCTGCCCTGACTGCCAGGAGGTCCATGACTCAGTGACCAACGGAGGACGGTCCCTGGTCTGAGGACAAGCCCTAAGGTGGACGGGGCCCTGGGCAGGACTTCTTCCACAGCCCACGAGGGTCCTTTGCCTGAACCTCATCTGCTCCCTAGAAGTGGGGGTGGGGGACATTAGGTCACCAAGCAAGCGTACGGACCTCTGGGCAGGACCCTTGGCCATCTGGGCTGGGAGAGGCCCCTGCCCAACAGTTCCTAGATACCTGCTCCCCAGGCACTGGCAGAAGGAAGGGGGAGGCGTGCTCTCGCCCGCCCTTTCCTGGCTGGACAGTGGAACGCTGTGGAGAGAGCGCAGACTGGGCGTCAGGAGAGCTGGGTTAGAAAGCAGGCTCTGCGGTTCCTGGCGGAGGGCAGCCCTGGGAAAGCGCCGAGCCCCTCAGAGCGGCTGTGGCCACATCTGCAAAGGGAAACGAAAGCCCATGCTGCCCCTCTCTGCACTGCAGATCACATGGCGCTCCGTGAAGATTCTCTGAACATGGGCTTCCTTGTACAGGTTGCCCCGGGCAGGTGTGGGTGGCTGTCTGGGACCCCTGGAAGGCCAGACTCGGGCAGGAGTAACTCCCTTTCCGTTTCGTCTCCGTCTCCCTTCTCTGTGCCTCCTTTTGCAGACTCTGGATGTGAGTCATTTGGAAGTGGCCAAGGACGGACCATCTTATGTTAAACCCAGACAGACTACGCCTGGGTCACCTTCCGTGGGTCACTTCTCAGCTCCCTCTCTCTCCTCCCAAGTGTCTGTCCCCGGGAAGGAGGTGGCCGGACTCAGGGCAGTAATGTGGCGCCTCTGCTCCCAGCTGGCACGGCCCTCTGTAAGCCACCCCAGGCGCCTGGCCTCGGGGTGCCCTGGCGTGGAAGCCTCTGAAAGGCCTCCAGGCCTGACTGCGCCCAGCTCACTCTGAACCCTCGGCCGGGACTTGGGCTGCACCCATCTTGGCCAAAAGTCTCTGTCGGCCTTGGACACCGTCCAGACCAAAAAGTAAAGGAGGTTTGTTCTTGAAGCAGAGACCAGAAGTAGCCACACAGAAGGCTCTTTGCTTTGGAGTTGCAGCTTTAAAAGGTTTGCTTTCTTTAAATATCCTGCTGCAGGAAAGAAGCCCAAAGCCAGACATTCCTGAAACACCAGTTCCAGGTGGCTTTAAAGGAGCAATTTGTTTGGTTTCCGTCCCGTCCCACCCGGTTTCTGCCCAGGGAGTCTCTGGCGCTTGTCCTTGGGGTCTGAGGAGGGTCCACACCCATCCAGCCTCACGAGAGGTTTCCTCAGCACCAGAGCCAGCCCGAGGGTCTCTGGTCACAGCCGGGCCCCAGTCCTGGGAGAGGGTCTGTGCACTTCCAATCAGGGAGGGAGGCCCCTTTTCCTCCATCCTTAGCTGCGTAGACACTGGTGACCACACCCTCTTCCTTGAAAATTCTCTTACCCTTGACCTCAGGAATCAGACGCTCTCCTTGCTCTCCTGTTGACCTCCCAATGCTCTGTCTATGCTTTTCCCTCTCACCCCCCACCAAGAAGTCTCCCAGGCCCCCTCCTCAGGGCAGGCCCCATCTTGGAGAGCTCACGCATCCCCTGGCCCTCAGCAGTGCTAGGCCCGGCCAAGCCTCCACCTTCAGGCCCTCAGGCCCTGCCAGTGCCCCATGCTCTGGCCTGGATGTTCTTCTTTCCATTTCAGCTTTCCTGAGACATAACTGACAAATAAAATTTTTATATAGTGTAAGTCTGGCCAGTGTGGCTCAGTGGTTGAGTGTTGACCCATGAATCAGGAGGTTATTATTAAGTTTGATTCCCAGTCAGGGCACATGCTGGGTTGTGGACTCAATCCCCAGTGTGGGGTATGCAGGAAGCAGCTGATTAATGATGCTCTCTCATCATTGATGATTCTATCTCTCCCTCTCTCTTCCTCTCTGAAATCAATTAAAAAAAATTTTTTTAAAGATAAAGTGTGAGCCGAAACCGGTTTGGCTCAGTGAATAGAGTGTTGGCCTGTGGACTGAAAGGTCCCAGGTTCGATTCCGGTCAAGGGCATGTATCCTGGTTGCAGGCACAATCCCAGTGGGGAGTGTGCAGGAGGTGGCCAATAGATGTCTCTCTCTCTTCTTATAGTATCTTCACATTTTTGGATTCTTTTTTCTTTTTTCTTTTCCAGTGGATTGTTTTCTGCTTCTTTGTATTTCAAATATTTGACTAGATTCTTGTGTTTCTCTAGTCTGCTGTTAGGTCTCTGTATAATATTTTTTATTTCAGTGTATCCTTAATTTCTAGTTGGTCCTTTTTCATTACCTCTTGGGCCTCCCTAAATTTATTCATCTTTTCTAGGAAATTCTTGAAAAACCTTATAGCCTCAATTTTAAACTCTATATCCAGTCAATTGTTTTCCTCCATTTCTTTTGCTTGTGATCTGTTCCTTTGTCTCCGAATTTTCACTGCTTCCCTAAGTTGGTAGAGTAGCTTTATGTGCTAGTTGTCCTATATGGCCCAGAAGCTCCGCCTCCCCAGTTATCTGAGGTGCACCCCTTTGTAGGCTGTGTGTGCAACCTTGTTGTGATTAAGTCTTGATTGTTCTTGGTATCATTGCGGGGATCTGAACTCCAAGCCAATTGGTTGTGAGGATCAGCTGTGTCTATGCCAGGAGAACTTCTGTGCTGGAATCAGCTTTATGATATAAGACTTGCAAAATTGCAAAAGCCTCTGTGCTAAGCTTGGATGGGGCATAGTTTCTGGGCTGAGCAGACAGCCTTGGCTTCCCATCAGTCCTGCCCTATATGGCCCCTGGGTCTCATTGTCCCTCAGTAATCACTGTAGCCCTCTCTGCGCCACGCGTGCACACCTCCAGCCCTCTGCCTTTTGCAGCTCCCCTGAGTTTCTGTGCGCTCCAGGGACCCATATGAGTCTGGGTCCTCAGGGTCTTGCCTGAAATTGGGGTTCAGTGCAGTTGAAAGTGGAGTTTAGTGCAGTTGAGACATTAGGTCTTCCTCCTGCTAGAGAAAGCCAGCAGCACAATCAGCAGTCAGTCCTCTCTGTGCGCCCTGGTGTGTGCGTCTCCAGACTCTGCCTTTTCCAGCTCCCCTGAGATTCCATGCACTCCTCCCCTTTTTCACAGACCAGACTTCCCATGTATGAGTCTTGCCCCAAAGTGGGGTTCAGTGCAGTTGTAACTGGGGTTCAGTGCAGTTGAGAGTTTCTATCTCCCTCCTGCTAGAGGAAGCCAGCCAGGCCCTCTGCCACCCATTCTCTCCATGTGCCTGTCTCCATACCTCAGCTTTTTACAGCTCCTCTGGGTCTCTGTGAGCCCCTCTCTTTCCCTCTAGTTGTAGAATTTCCACTCAGCCAACTTTCCTGTGGTTCTGGATGATGTCCGTTCTGTCTTTTAGTTGTAGTTTTGAAATTGTTGTGCAAGGCAGCAGTTTAGGTGTTCACCTATGCCGCCATCTTGGTTTCTCCAAGGGCTTATTGTTATCATCCAGGGAGGAGCTGACAAAGTCTGAGGCCTGAAGTGGTATAGTGGGATAAGCATTCATTCATTAATTCATCCACTCACTCCACAAAGACTAAATGACCATAATGTATCCAGGAGGTACTGAAATTTATTTTTTAAAAAGAATATGCTCTGCCCCAGCTAGTTTTGCTCAGTGGATGAAACATTGGCCCGAAGATTGAGGATCCTGGATTCTGTTCTGGTTAAGGAAACATACCTGTTGCAGGCTCGATCCCTGACCTGGGCTCCTGCAGGAGGCAACTAATCCATGTGTCTCTCTCACCTGGATGTTTTCTCTCTGTCTCTTCCTCTTCCTTTGCTTTGGGTGCTGTGCCCCCCTTACTCCACCCCCCCCCCCATGCCCTGCCACTGCACACCTCTCTCCTGAGGCCTCCACGATGGGAGAGAGAGCCACCCACAGCCTGACCAGGTGTCTGGCACCTCTGATCTCGAATTAGAGCCATGCCTCTGCTCGCTTTACACCCGCTTAGCACCAGGCAATACTGCAGCCTGGTGACCACGAACAGAGGGGGCTGTGGCAGAGCTGCTGATGCCTCAGCCTCAGCCGGGCAGGGAGGGAGCTAGCCAGGCGGGGGGAGGTAACAGGTGTGATTACTTGTCACCCCTGGTACCAGACACGGTGTGAGTTGTTCTGTAGGTGTTCGTTCATTCGTCCTCCACCGCAACCCAGGGTAGGAAGTTTGATCATCACCTCCAGGACAAAGAGGGGAGGCTCAGAGAGGAATAACCATGGCCAGTCGCACAGCTGGGTAGCGGGCTCCAGAATTGGAACCGGATGTCTTATCAGGAGTCGAAAGCAGCTAGAGCCCTAGGCTGCTCCTCCGAGGACTTGGGAGGGTTTCCAGCGGCTGTAGAGCCTCTTGCCCCAACTGCCAGGATTTTGCATGTGGTGGTGGGGGGGAGGGTTTAAACCCGTTTCTGATTCCACCTGAAGATCCTCCAGGCAGAACTGCTCTCCTCTTCTTGTTCTCGGGCCTCTGGTCACCCTGCGCCCCGACTTCCCAGGGCCTCTGTCACCTCTCTGTGGAGCTGTGATCCTCGGGGGACAGCAGCTCTCCAACAGGAGAAAACGTAGTCCCTGCCATCCTGCTGGCCCCTCATCCTGCACTGGTTTCCAGGCACCTGCTCCTTCCTTTCCCAGCTTCCCTGTCTGGAACTGTCCTTTTCCCAGCCTGCTCCCCACTGCCCCCGCCCCTCCCGCCATACCATTGTTCTTCCTTTAAATTTTAAAATAGGAGGGCAGGAGAAATTATGTTCATTCTCCTCCCTGGCCGCAGAGTTTCAGACATGCATTCAAGGCAAAAAGTAATTTCTTGTCAAATACAACTGCTTTTCTGTTTTGACTACTGGATTATAATAGTTTGCTAATGTTCTGGAATACTGTGGGTTAATTTGCCCTCCTTGAACGAGGCTGAATACCTAACTACCACAATAACATTTTCAGTGGGAACGTGTGCCTTGGACAACTTGGAATGTGACTTGGTTGGAGGTTGGGGCTGCCTGCAATGCTTGGGTAGGACTCCTAACCATAGGGCGGCTGTGAGGTACCGAACGGACAGCGTGAAGGGCCTTCCCTGCTGACGGTGCGGAGCCCAATTAAGGGTTGTTATATGCAGGCCCCATTGCACAACTTAATGGACTTGTTTTTGAAGGGCTCAAGCTCCGGTCCCCAAACACTTAAATCCTGGTGAGGACAAGCCACTCCCAGCTCATGGAGTCAGGCCCCGCCTAGCCACGCAGCGCCGGAGGCCTGAGCTGTGCTGAAGAGCAACATTCTGCCCTCACTCCTACTCCAGGTCCCAGTCTCCCCAGCACGTGGTTCTCAAGTACCAGCTGGCAGGAGGTGTGCACACGAGGACAATGGCCTGGAGGTGACCTCCAGGATGAGCTGACTCTCTCTTCACAGTCAGGCCTGGGGCTCCCTGTCCCCTGAGTCTCGATCTCCTGTCTGGGGGAGGGCCTGAGGGGAGCAGTAGGGAGGGCCCTGGTCCTGGCTCTCCAAGTGGCTAGTAACTCTCCCAGGCAGGGGTTTCCCCAGGGCTCACAGCCACTGCCCATCTGCCTGGGACGGACATGGGCCCAGGCTGCCCATGCGTTACTAAAGGCTCTCCCAAAGCATGCTGCAACAGGCGGCAGGACTTTGTATTTTAATCATTAAGCATTCACTGTAGTGGGCTTTAGAAAAGAATAGAGCCAGCTCAGAAGACCAAGAATTGAAGGATTTAGAGCCAGAAGTTTTTCAAATGGATCAATTCAAAGGAACAAGAGGGGCTGCATATATGAATCTGTTTATTGTATGAG
>PVJN01031348.1:0-24882 GCA_004026805.1 Lasiurus borealis
GATTCCCTCTCAGTGAAGCTGGAAGCTAAGCTGAGAAGTGGATTTGTAGTAGGAAGGTAGATAGGTCTGAGTAGAGCAGGAACGACGGGGCAGGTACAGTGAGTCACCAGCAAGAGAGCTCCGGTTGCCCAGCAACTGTCAATACTGTAAGCCCTTGTAAGACCATTCCCTTAAACATGAATCCCTGGGCCTGGGACATTCTGGACTTGCTCCAGGCCCAGCAAAACAGCAAAACCAGGTTAAGCAAGACTTGGCTGACCTCAGAACCAGCTGCAATGATCAATGCCCCCAGCACTACCACCACCTCAGAACTGACCAACCAGTGGAGACCAGCACTCTGTGGAGACACACCAGGAGAGCTAATGAATATCCTATTGAGATCCTCCCCTGAGATCTTAGAAAAGGCCCTAGAGGATGCAGGACCCAGGATGATCTCTCTCTCTCTCTCTTTCTCTCTCTCTCTCTCTCTCTCTCTCTCTCTCTCTCTTTCTCTCTCTCCTCTCTAAGGGCCCTTCTTTTGCTGTAATTTGTTTTCTGAGCTCATTTCTTCTGTGGTACACTTCTTTGACCCCAGTGACTTTTTAAGTAAACTTGAACCTTGGCTCTGAATTCTTCTCTTAGCCAGAACTCAAGAACTGTGGTTGCTGCACTGCGTTAACACTGGTACTATTTTCCCACCACTAATAGTTGCTTCCTCAGAATTCAATTTGTGCAATGCGGGGGCAAAAGTAGATTAAAGCAAGTGGTGGAGTACTTCCTCTAGGTAAATCATCTAATAGAGAAGGGTTTCATTTCATTAGACTTGTGAAAGATAACAGTCACAAGTCTAATGCTGTTCCAGTGATTCACAGACATATTGATTGTTTAAATGTTTCTTAATCTGTAAATTTGAATTTACATTGCTCCAGGATGGCAGGAACACATCTAGTAGACACAAAGGCTGGCAATCTAATAATAGAGAAAAGGAAAGATCAGCATCACCTGGAAAAAGAGGGAAGTTTGTGCATAAATTGAGAGGGCCAGCTAGGTGTTCACTTGTCTCTGACTCAACACCTTTCCTGTGTCCCTTGCCAGCTTTCAGTAGGAGGAATATAGTGGGTACATGACCAAGCTTGTCCTGAACTTCTGGGTACAGCTTCTCTGAGCCTCCATTTCCTTCCCTGAACATTCATTATAATACGTAGTTTCTTCATAGCCCTAACCGGTTAGGCTCAGTGGATAGAGCGTCGGCCTGCCAACTGAAGGGTCCCAGGTTCAATTCCGGTCATGGACATGTATCTTGGTTGCAGTCACATCCCCAGTGAGGGATATGTAGGAGGCAGCTGATCAATGTTTCTCTCTCATCGATGTTTCTAACTCTCTATTCCTCTCTCTTCCTCTCTGTAAAAAGTCAATAAAAAATATTTTTAAAAAATAGTAATAGTTTCTTCATAAATGCAATGGTGTTTTCCCAGATTTATGAGATAAGATACAAAGGCAAGTTGTAAATTGTAAGAGGTGAACAAATGCAAACCATTCCGGAAGCTCCATAAATGCCAGCACTGGTTCCTTCCTTAACCCCTTTAGGCTGTGGGAAATAAAACATCCTTGGATTCTTCAGAGTTCTTGTCAAAGTCTTAGCTTCTTCACATACCACAAGTACTAAATCTGTAGTTATTTGTCCAGTTAATTGCTCTGAACCTAGCAGCTAATAAAACTTCTGTAATCTCTCCTACAAGGACCCATTGGTTACCTTTAGGACTGTTAATGGTGAATTGGCACCAGATAGTAGATCTTTTTCTTGACTCTGGGTTAATAAAAAATTCAAGGGCAAGACTCAAATACAAGACTCAAACCATTACTGCTCATGAACTGTCTAGCTCTTTAGAACTTAAATAAAGAGCTAGACAGTTCATGAGAATTGTCTGCCCCCTATGAATAAAATCATAAACAATTAATTCTTTAGTTTTGTTGGTTTATTTGAATATGAATAAATGAGATGAAATATAAATGACATTTTTTATTTAAAAGTCACAGAGGTAGAAGTGAGCCAGAGAAGAAGTAAGCCACACACCTGTGCCTTCCTCACCCCCACGTTCTCTTACCCCCCACCCCCTCCTTCTCTCAGGCTTGTTTTCATTGCCCCAGGGGTAAGACCTGAGGCAAGCAGGAAGGGACACACATTCATTGTGAAATGTGTCTGGTTCAGAACACTTCTTGTTAGGGTTAATGATAAAAATTTAAAATACAAATATTAGAAACTTAGCATAGGCTTTGTTAACTTGGTGAACACAGAAAAGGATGAAGGAGATTGAGTTATTCATAGAGTGATTGAGAACATAAGCTATGAAGTGTTAGACTGATGGGGGAGTTTTTAAGTTGTTTTCAGTTCCAAAACCTTCTAACTGTGTTAATTTGAGGTTATGTTTTTGATTAATTTAAACTTCATTTCTCCTCTTGTTATTGTTGTGATTAGCTAGTTTATTAATATTAATAATTGGAAGAGAGCAAAGAGAAGGCCAGGCATTGTAAACATGGTCATCTGGGCAGCTTCACCAGGGAGCTACAGCTTCACTCTCTTCAGGGAATCACAGCTTCAGTGTCTTCAGGGAACCACCAGTCCATTCCCTGCAGATCACTGGGGAAGGGATTGAACAAAGCGGGAGGTGGGTGCATACTCAGTGAAGTCAGGGTGGCATAAGGACAGTGTCTGCTTGTCAGTCTAGCCTCAGGTACAATGTTTTGGCTAGGGAGTAGACTCCCTTTTATATTTAGAACTCAGATATGAAGTTCTATTCATTGGCTAATTTGAAAAAGCTCCTAGTTAACAACACAAAGAGTTTCCTCTTGCTCATTCCCTCCCCTTCTGTCTTGTTCTCTTGCTGCCTTTGGCTCCATGGCTGGCACTCTCCCCATAGCCATGTGGACTTAAGCATCAGCATGGCCCACGGCCATTGGGATCCCAAATGCAATGGACTGCAGCTGAAAATACAAGCTAAGCTAGTCTGATGCTGGATTGGACTGGACTTTAATATGGAACCAAAATTCTGGGAAGTGGCCTTAATTTTAGCCCTGCTGAAGACAAAATTGGAATTCTTCCACATCAAGGTGGACAGAGATGGGGACTTGGAGGGGAACCCCCTTAATTTTACATCATCAATAAAGCTTTCCATGAACCCTCATCCTCCCATGGAGGCTTCAGGCAATTCTTTTCCTCAAAGCATCCTAAGAACTCCACTTCCACCGATAACACTTTCATAAAAGAGGTGGACTAATAGAATCTTCTTTTTGTACTTTTTCCTAGAATTGTGAGTTTATTCAAAAATAAAGAGCTAGACAGTTCATGAGAAGTAATGGTTTGAATAAAATCATAAACAATTAATTCTTTAGTTTTGTTGGTTTATTTGAATATGAATAAATTAAATGAAATATCTCACTGTACAATATATTTTTGAGTTTAACTTAGGATGTTTTATATATGACTGCTATTTCATTTTATGACACCAACATTTACTTATCTGCTCCACTATAAGGTTGAAATTACAGTTTTGCTATTATGAAAAATACAACATTTTTGTACTGGTCTCCTGCTACACATGTCAGAGATAATCTAGAATAAAAATATAGGAAGAGAATAAATGGCTCTCAGGGTATGCACATCAAATAATACCATTGTCTAAGTGGTGGTATTGACTTATTCCTCCCAAAAGCAATTCATGAAAGTTCCTCTTCCTCCACCTATTGGCCAACACTGGAGTTGTCATACTTCAAATTATTGCCAAATTTTATATAATGCTATCTTATTATGGTTTTCATTCTCAGTTCCCTTTTTGCTTGCTTATGAGCCATTTGTATTTTATTCTTTGTGAAACTTTTATTTTTCCATATGTTCTGTTATTTTTCATTTCATAAAAGTTTTTTTTCAAAACAAACATTTTGTCTATTAATCATTTGTCACTTATATGTGTGGCAAAATGTTGCATGTGTGGTATTTCTTAAAATAAAGTTTTATAACTTTTTGATGGCTAGTCTCTTCTCAAAGTATTAAAGGATTTTCTTTAGTGTATCCTAAAAATTGAATAGTTTGGTCTTTTATATTTAGGCCTCAGAATTGATTTTCGTGCTCTAAAGTATTAGGTAGAAATAATTTTTTTCACACATAAATAACCAATTCTCCCAGCACCATTTACAAAACTTCATCATTTTTCAGTTTCTACCATAAGTTAGAATAACAAGTATGTATGATTTTGGGACTCTGTTTTCTTCCTCATAAGTCAATACATTCAGACCTACAGTGTTATATCTCCCTAATAACTTCAGCATTATTAAAATTCTTGATAGTGAAAAGGCAAATGTCCTGACATTATTGTCTTAGCTCTTCTTAGTTCTTTCATATATACCTTAGAATCAGCTTGTAAATATGAGAATTTTGAATAAAAGTGCCTTGAATTTATCTGTCAGTTTTGGTAGGAGTAGTTGATGGATCTTTACAATAGTAAATTTAAAATTTTGTGAACTGAATATAGTTAATAAACTAAGGACTTTAAATAATATTAAAACATTTTTCTTGTACCTTATTTAAAAATCTTTCTAAAGCCTTTTGTAGCTGGATGCTATTATAAATGGTATTTTAAAGATTAAATTTTATGGTTTTTTTATATATTATTAGGTAACCAGCAGCCTTTTAATTATGTACCTGTAAATTATTTTCCATTTTCTACATAGACAATTGTGTCATCTACTATTAATGGCAATTTTGCTTTTCTATTCATTATATATTTTAATATATTTTCTAGCTTTCTTCAATGGATAAATCTTCAATACAAGCTTGAATGAAAATGATAATAACAGGTACTCTTGTTTTGAATTTGATAGACAACATATAGCCATTTTACTCATTTACATGTTTACTGGGGATAATTATGGCAGGTAAATAATACATTACATAAAAGGTGCTTTTATAATTCAAGTCTTCAGCTACTTAAGAAGCAAAATTTTGCCTCAAGATACTTCGCATCTACTGTACCTGTCTTTAGTCTGTTTGATAATGATTGTCATCCATAAATCCTCAGGGAAATCCTCAGGGGCAAAGCAAATTAATTTTCCATCTTTCAATGTGGCTCTGAAAGGAGACCATTTGATTACTAAAAATGGGAGTGCTGCCTTTCTCAACACATTATTTAAAAATCCCAAAGTGATTTCATATGATGTATTAGGTTTTAAAGACAGCTCCAAAATATATATATTTCTAAGCAAATTTGTCTGAGATATTTATTACACTAGCCATACATATAGGATATAATGTCCTATATGTACTACCACAATTTTCTACCATTGACTATGAATAATGTCAGTTAAAATGAAAGATAGGACCTTTTCAGCAATAAAACAGTCAGCAAGCATTTATTACTATGTATACAATATGTACACAATACATACAGTTCTATTTACATGTTATCTCCCAAGCTGCCATCATAGAATATTTGTCATATATTGTTTAGCAATATCCCTGGAAATCTTTTTGATCTATTTTTGTTTGACTTGCTTTTAGAATCTCATGAAAAGCTCATTTATTATTGGGTGGGGAGAGAATATGTTGTCCAAATCTCAAGGACAATGTTTCGTGTTCCTGTTTAAGTTCTCAATTAAATGAATTCTGAACTTTTCAACTGCTGTTCCCAGACCGCAGGGCCCAACCTTCATCTTCAGGACACCTCAGAAATTCATTAGGTCCAAGCGTGACCATCTCACCATAGTTTGAACTCAGAGTGGAAATTCCAGGATCAAAAAAAAAAGTGTTATTGAATGTGCACTTGTGACTTAAAAGGAAACAAAAGAAATTCTTGATAGCAGGTGACTTCCTCAACCTCATAAACCATCTACAATAAATGTTATACCTAGTCATTAAATGTTTAAGAGGTTTGGTGAGAACAAAACAAGAGTATCTGCTATCACTTCCAATCAAGCTTGTACTGAAAATTTTAACCATTGCAGTAAATTTAGAAAAAGATATGAAATTTTATAATGAACAAAACTGCTATTAGTAGCAGATGACATAATTGTCTATGTAGAAAATGCAAAATAATTTACAAATGTGTAATCAGAAGGCTGATAGATACAACAAAATAATATACAAAATTGGAATGTGTAGTTTTAAAGATCATATATACTATCATAAAAGACACTCTTTATAAAGCATTCAGTTAAGAAATCGTTAGAAATAAATTTAACAGGTATGAGAAGAAAAAAAATTGTGTTATTTAAAGACTTGGGTTTATAAATTATAAGAGTATTGTCAATGGTTTGCTGTTGGGAGGCTGTATATGAGTAACAGTTTAAGTCCTGGTGAAGACATGCTCAATAATGAATAGCATTATTAGCTATGCAATCTTGAAAATATTACTTAACATTACTTATAATTGGGGTTTTCTCACTTTGTCCCTATGAGACTCTGCTCTAGTCATAGTAGAGAACTTGGTCCTCTGAAAATACCATTTGTTTTCTGTTTCAGCTCTGAGTCTTACAAGATGGAACATCTTTCATCTCCTCCCCGCCTCATTCATCTGGTTCATTTTAATTTATTCTTCAGCTTTTAGTTCATTAATCACCTCCTCTGGGAGGCTTTTCCTGAGCTCTGTAACTATTAATTATCCAATTAAGTGTCATAGTCAGAATCATTTCATTTTCACCCTGATTTTGCTAGTGAAAGGAAATGAAGCAAAGAGAAAGCAACTGACTCGCCCAAGGTTAAAAAAAGCTTTGCAAAGCAGAGCCAAGGCAGGATGCCAACCAAGATTGTTATCTCCATTTTCTTCCAATACTTCCCCTTCAGCCAGAGGGCCAGCTCCACCCTGGCTGCACCCAGCCTCGGTGGAATGTTGAGACATGAAACCTCCAGAAAGAGACCCTCTGTGTATTTCTGGGTGAGGTGCATTTCTTCCCCGTGACAGGGTAACTCACCAGGACAAGACATCCTGACTGCTCCTCCTGGCCAGCTCTACCAGCCTCCCTTCACTGGTTATCAGATTCTACCATCTTAACCTGGATTTAAGTCTTGTCTCTGCATTTTTGCCTTTGTTGCTGATGTTAACATGTAACCACTGAAATTTTATTAGCTCTCCCCAGAGTTCAAGGGGGACCCACTGTTTCTCTGTCTTTTTTCTTTTTCTTCCCATTTTACTTTATAAACAATTCAGTCAGTTGCCTAAGCCATGGGACTTGGCTTCCTCATAGACTGACTCCTTCCGCTTTGCATCCAACTGGGCTCTAGGTCCTGCCATTTCCACCCTCTTAACAATTCTCACATGTCACAACTTCTCTCCCTTCCCTGTGAAATTGCCTTAGTTAAGCCTTTTATCAGCTTTCCTTAGACCATTGTCACAACTTCCTAACCAGTCCCCCAGACTCCAGGCTGTCCCCTCCTGTCAGTCTTATTTACTGCAAGGTGATGGTTCTACAGAGCAGATCTCATCAGGTCATTCTTCTTCAAGGGCTCTCTTAGTAGCCAGTGTCCCTGGTTTAGGTGGTGTATTAGTTTGCTTGAGTTGCTATAACAGAGTACCATAGACTACGAGGCTTTTAACAGAAATTATTTTCTCATAGTTATGGAGGCTCGAAGAAGTCTAAGGTCAAAGTGTACTTCCCCAAACCTGTTATATAATAATGGTTGTTCTGGACATCCTGTCTCAGTTTTAGCTTTTTAATCCCTTCCTTCTATTTTTCTACCATTAGACACCATGCTGACTTTTGGCTCCTATTATATATGTAGGTTGTTAGTATTGTTATGTTCTTCTTTTTTTAAATTTAAACTTTTTTAAAATGAATTTTTAATTGATTTTTTAAAGAGAGGAAGGGAGAGGAATAGAGAGAAACATTGATGAGAGAGAAACATCAATCATCTGCCTCCTGCACACCTCCTACTGGGGATGTGCCCAAAACCCAGGTACATGCCTTTGACCAGAATCAAACTTGGAACCCTTCAGTCCACAGGCTGACACTCTATCCACTGAGCCAAACCGGTTAGGGCAGTATTGTTATGTTTAATAATTTACAATATCTGTTGGAAGAATACTTTTCCATCACTTATCTTTCTTTTAAAATTGAATTGGTGAACTTAAATAACATGTCTAGTCTTTACTTGTCCTTTTTATCATTCTCATAGGAGGAAAAATAAGTTACCTTGCTTGGAAAGAATGAATCAGGCATACTCAATTTAGTTACTTCCCTTTTACCCCTTTGTAACCAAGCCATCCATGTGTGTGAGGCCCCTCTGGTTCAACATTACCGTGACTTGGTGGATGTCTGCTTATTTGTGGTATTCAGTAAGCAGTCTATTTGACTCACGTCTTAAGCTATATCTTCCAGTGTTTATTTTTAGCAATATTAAATACTGGGTTTAATTTCATTTGCCACTCATCTGATTTTTTTTTTTTTTTGGTATTTGTTATAGTGCTGAGATATTTTCTTGAGTTTAGACACCCCCAAGAGTAAGTATACATTCATATTTTATTAAGAACTTTAAAATCTAGAATGGATGTTTAATGTATTCTTAGCAATATCTACAGATCATTTCATCCATTACCAGTGTATTAATATAGGCACATAGTATATGCTGAATAAGTGATTATTAAATTAAATTATATAATCTCTGTATTTTAAATTCATAAGTAAATGCAAAACTGCTTTTACTGTTATATGTTTTCAGGTATGATTCCCAAATTTATTCCCTTTTACACCATATCAGTTAAAAACTTCAATAAAGCATATTATGGGGATGTTATTTATTCTTTTCTAATTTTAGAGCCTAAGAAAGTGTTTCATTTACACTCAAATATAGTACCAGAAAAGTGTCTTATAAAACCAATCAATATAATAAAATCATTTGTGTATATAAATAATGTTATAGATACAAAAATATAATAGCCCCTAGACGATGAAGGCAATAAAGCAATCATAAGTAAAAGGGCCAGCCACTACCTATATTGTTATTTGATATTGTTATTTGATAAAGTAGTAGAATTAAACCAAGAATATTATCTTTAGTTTGGATTAGAAATAAAATTGCCCTTTGAAGTTCTTTCCTGGGACTGAAGTAAATATTTCTTTTAAGTTAATCCTTTAGGCTGAGGTTTCTTCAAGTACAACATCATGAAGATGATTCATCTTAAAGTGGGATAAAGAAAGTTCTGCTTTGAAAGGGTTTTACATACACAGGAGATCCTGGAAATAGAGTGTGTAGATTAAAGGTATGGTTGTGATAGCCAGATGGAGTTATCTGTGAACCCTAACTTTGGCACATACTAGCTGTGTGACTTTGGAAAAGTTAGTTAACTTCTCAGAGCCTCAGATTCTAAATATGAGAATAAAATGAGAGTAATTCCCTTTATACCAGTGGTTCTCAACCTTCCTAATGCTGCGACCCTTTAATACAGCTCCTCATGTGGTGGTAACCCCCAACCATAAAATTATTTCCGTTGCTACTTCATAACTGTAATTTTGCTACTGTTATGTAATGTAAATATCTGATATGCAGGATGTATTTTCATTGTTACAAATTAAACATAATTAAAGCATAGTGATTAATCATAGTGATTATTTCCGTTGCTACTTCATAACTGTAATTTTGCTATTATTATGTAATGTAAATATCTGATATACAGGATGTATTTTCATTGTTACAAATTGAACATAATTAAAGCATAGTGATTAATCACAAAAACAATATGTAATTATATATTGTGAAATATTTATTTCTAATTACAAATAAATGAAATTTTGTCTTGAATTGTGGTGTAGCATGGGCAACAGTCTTCATATGACAACAGTAAACTACATTGTTACAATTTGCTACACCGAGGAGGGTCTGTTGGTTCCTAAGACCATGGGAAATAGTTGTTTTCCGTTGGTCTTAGGCAACCTCTGTGAAAGGGTCGTTCGACCTCCAAAGGGGTCGCGACCCACAGGTTGAAAACCACTGCTTTAGACCCTATAAAGCCATTTAAAGGATTAAATAAAAGAAAAGGTAATGATGTAACACAATACCTATTCCACAAATATAATAATGTTTTCCATAAGTATTAAAAAATACTATTTATTTTTAATAATAGCATTTATGTGAATTCTCTTCCCTTTATCCCCTCTATCAGTTAAAGTATACATTTGTGCCAAATGGACTTTAATAAATGTACAACTTCCACAAACAAGGCTCAAAACTATTTACTCTTTATTATCCATTTCATTGTCCCATCCACTTAAATATGTATATGTTTTTGTCATGTAGCAAGATACAACTAAGTTAAAAGTATTTACAGTTTTTTTTCCCTTGGGAATGCATCATAAATTTAATATGTAAATAATGTAAAAACTGTTCTTTTTGTCTGAGATTTTTTTCCCCTGGTAATAGATTACAATTTCTCCTCTAAGAATTTAAGTGGAGATTATCCTACATAATAAAAGCCCAGTGACTGCATGGCAGAATGACCGGTTGATCAGTTGCTATGACATGCACTGACCACCAGGGGGCAGATGCTCAATGCAGAAGCTTCCCCCTGGTGGTCAGTGCAATACCACAGCAGGAGCATTGCTCAGCTGACCAGGATGCTCCTGAATCCTGGGCTGATAGGCAGGAGCCCAGGCTGTGATCATTGCCTCCTCACCCCAGGCTCCTTCTCACTTCCTGCCACCTCCTCTGGACACTGCACCACACAGCACGGTCACTGGGCCACTATCACTGGGCTCACAGAACTGACTCTGGAGGCTGGGAGGTGGGTTCATGGCCACTGTGGGACTGGGCCCTACTCTGCTGCCTCTCAGTGCTATTGTCCCTAGGCCCAGCCCCAACCAGGTGTCAGAGACCAAATGTTGTTCTCACTAGGTGGATGTAATTGTTCTCACTAAAAGGATGTAAATGGAAGGCCAGAGGACTGGCCAACCTTAATTGCTCTGAAAGGTCAGAGCTGATTACTCCTTGTTTACTCGAAACTGTTTGTATCATGCTAATTTCTGTTAGTTCCTGCCTAAAGGCTAGGGGTGTGTCCCAAAGCCTTAATAAAAGGGAGAAAAAGGCCAGAGCAAAATGGTAGTCCTTCCCACTAGAGGAAGGCTCCCGCCTGGCCCCCCAATATCGCCAAATTAATGTTTTCTAGTCTCTTATTTTGTTTGCGTGCGGCCTCCTTCAGAACCCGAACCCTGACCCGGGAACCCTGAACCACGCGGGACGTGGAAAGAGGTTCCCACACCAGGTACTCTGGAGAGGCGAGTGCTCCTGCTCCACAGAAGATGCTGGACTAGGGAGTAGCCACTCAGAGGCCAGATCTACAGCTGCTCCGCTGACCAGGATGAGTGGCGCTCCCACAGCGGCCCATCCCTGCATGCTACGCTCCCTACCAGTACATGAATCCAGTGCACGGGGCCTCTAAGTTTAGAATAAGAAGAAAGGAGTCTGCCATCCACTTCCCTCCACTTTCTAGTTGTGATGAATCCATTAGATTTTCCTGCCTAAGAGAGCCACCAAAGAAATATGAACCATTTAATGTGGCTACTAAATATTAATAAGCTTTTAGTATAACTTTCTTAGGTAAGTACTATTAAAAACACTTCAAAGAAACATAATTAATGTAATTGTGAATATTCCACATTATGCACAAATATTTAATCTGTACTTTATTTTAGATATCAAATAGTGGTTAAATTCTACCATAGGTTCCCTCTAGCGGCCATGTTATATAAAATTACAATCAAGTAAAATTAATGTGTAAATAAAAGCTCTGGGACAATACACCTACATATTGACAGCATTCTTATTTGTAGACTGTGTATCTTATGACAGGGGTTTTTATAAATTTTCTTCTCTTCTGCTTTCTCTTCTATTCAGCTTTTCTACAACTTTCAAATTTTAATGAACATGCATAACTTTCATAACCAAAAGCATGGCCTTACTTAAAAAATATTCCAAGGTACCCTGGATGGACAGTTCAATTAAAATGATCAGAGCATCATCTGGATTCAACAAGGCTGTAGGTTCAAACCCCAGGTGGGACACATACAAGAATCGACCACTGAATGCACAGATAAATGGAACAACAAATTGATCTCTCTCTCTCTCTCTCTCTCTTTCTCTCTCTCTCTCTCTCATCAATAAAAATATTCCAAGGCTATGTTCAAATGACTCACAAGTAACATTTTTACTTACTGTTATAGTCAAAAAGAGTTTTATCGAACTTGTTACTAAATTCTTACAAATTTGTTAATGAAAGTTATTACCTGTATTATTATTTTCTGTGCATGTATATTCAGAGAAGACATGATATTTAAATCAATGCCAAGCTTTTGAGTTTATGATACATGGGTTCCCTCTAGTGGCCAAATTAATTATGGGACATAAAAGTGCTGTAAATATGTACAGTGGTATCTCTAGATACGAGTTTAATTCGTTCCATAACCTTGCTCGTATATCAAGTTGCTCCTATCTCAAAGTAAATTTCCCCAATGAAATCGATTGAAATGCCGTTAATTCATTCCAGCCCCCAAAATGCCACCCCAGTTGTTCTTGTTACGTGTTTTTGAATAAGAAAAATGTATTTATAAATGACAAATATTGTATAAAAACATAATAAAAGAGAATGTAAAGGAATAAACTGGTTTTATAAAGTGTATTTACCTACTCCTTACACTCTTAATGCTACACTTTATACCTAAACTGAATGTAACTTAACTAATCTTCACTGAACTTAACTGCTACTGGTCTTTGTATTTTTGGCCGATTAAAAAAAAAACAAAACAAAACAAAAAACATGTCCAACGAGGTTTGCCTCTTCCTCCCTTTCAGAATGTTTCTTAAATGGGTGAGGCAAGTTTCATTGAACAGCTCTGATGCACCACCAGTAGCAACTTTGTCAGAGTGTTTCTTTTCCAAGAAGTGTGACACCCTCTCCCACATTCCTAAGATCTCCTTTATCTCACTTGTAGAGATCTCCTCCACCTCTGGCTCCTCCTCGAAACCAATTTCTTGGAGAACCTCCGTATGTTGCTGAGACTGCAACTCTTATAACTCCTTCATGGTGAGTTCCAGAGAGTGCTCCTCGACGAGCCCATTCACGTCTCTCTCATCCACCTCCAGGCCCATAGATTTTCCCAGAGACACTATCTCCTCCTCCACTGGCACCTCGGGTTCGAATCCTTCGAAGGTCCTTTTGGCTACGGCCTCAGGCCACAGCTTCTTCCATGCAGAGGTCAAAGTCCTTGTTGTAACACCCAGCCAGGCCTGATCAATAATTCTGACGCATATCACAATGTTAAAGTGGTTCTTCCAGAACTCTTGAATGGTGAGGTTTGTGTTCTTCGTCACCTCAAAGCAGCGCAGGAACAGGTGCTTGATGTACAGCTTTTTAAAATTAGAAATCACCTCCTGATCCATGGGCTGCAGGATAGGAGTGGTGTTGGGAGGTAGGTAAACAACCTTTATAAACTTGAACTCTTCGAGGAGTTCACCTTTGAGGTTCGGTGGGTGAGCAGGAGCATTGTGGAGGACGAGGAGGGCTTGCATGGTTAGGTTGTTTTCCTGTAGACATTTCTTCACAGAAGGGCCAAAAACCAGGTTTACCCACTTCACAAAGAACTGCCCGGTGACCCATGCCTTCAGGTTTGCCCTCCACATAACTTGCAGTTTATCTTTTAAAATCTTATGTGACTTAAAGACTCTGGGGTTTTCCGAATGGTGTACGAGCAGAGGCTTGATCTTGCAGTTGCCACTCACATTGGCGCACAGTGCGAGAGTTAGCCTATCCTTCATGGGTTTGTGGCCTGGCATCGCCTTCTCCTCTGCCGTTATATAACTCCTATTCAGCATCTTCTTCCAGAAAAGCCCTGTCTCCTCACAGCTGAAGACTTGCTGGGGGATATATCCTTTGGCTTCTATCAGTTCGGAAAAAGTTTTGAGGTAATCCTCAGCTGCCTTCACATCCGAACTTGCTGCCTCACCATGCCTGATGATGGAGTGAATGCCGGACCTTTTCCTGAAGTTATCAAACCAGCCTCTACTGGTTTTAAATGAGTCTTTCAATGCTTGGTCCGTGGAAGTGCGCGGGGTCTGCTCCAGCAAATCACCGTAAATCTCTCGCTCCTTCTCACATATGATGCCCTGTGTTAATGTATTTCCTTTAAGCTGCTTCTCCCTCACCCACACCATCAATAGATTCTCCATCTTTTCATGGAGAGAGCTACGGAGCTTAGAAATTATTGTAACGGCCTTATACCCTTTATGGACTCCTTCTGTTTAAGCACAGTGCATATCGCTGAAGTAGTACGTCTGTATTGCCTCACCAAGTCAGCCACTCACACACCTTGCTCATATTTTTCTATGATTTCACGCTTTAATTCAATAGATATCATACTCTTCCACTCGCTTTCTTCGGACCCATGGTTATAAAAAGAAATGTGATAAAGTATGTAAATGCACAAAAGATGCTTCAACAACAAGGTAAACAAGCACACTGACTGAGGCGTGGGAAACTATGAGCTTCTCGAGTCGCAGTAAACTGGTGGGTCGTGTGCAGCCGGCCAATCCACGCGATTACTCATATCTCAAATGCTGCTTGCATTTCAAAGCAAAAAATCGCTCGTTCGACGGCTCATATCTCAAAAATCTTGTATGTTAGGGCACTCGTATCTCGAGGTACTACTGTACTCTTAAAAAGAGGCTTCTGCTTGTTGTTTGTGTGTTGACTTATGAACCAGGGCATCACGCTTCCGTTCCTGTTCAGGGCACATACCCGGGATGAGGCTTGGATTGTGGACTTGATCGCCAGTGTGGGGCATGCAGGAGGCAGCTGATCAAGAGTCTCTCTCATCATTGATGTTTCTATCTCTCTCTCCCTCTTCCTTCCTCTCTGAACTCAATAAAAATGTTTAAAAAAGAAACGGGGCTTCTTAATGAGGGAGGGATGTGGATTACATCCAAAGAGAATCAAGCATGCGTAACTCTTGTGTTTAATCTATTTTAATTGAGGTATAATTTACATATAATTTAAGTGTGTGATTTGATGAGTTTTGAAAAATGTATACATTACATATCATCTACACTAAAAAGAGAAATATGCAAATTGACCACCATTCCGCTATGCCCACCAGCCAATCAGAGCAAATTAACCCAACAAAGATGATTAATTTGCATAAGCAGATGTGGAGTGAAGACTTAAGACAGCATAGAAGGAAGAAAGGGGGAAAGCAGAAAGTGGGGCAGCAGTGGCAGGGGGAGGGAAAGTGTGGGGTGGAGGGCAGTGGCAGCAGGAGGGAAGCCCAGGCCACAGGAAGCCCTGTGTACCATAATAAAAACCTAGAACATTTTATCATCCCAGAAGTTCTTTTGTACCCTTTTTTTAGTGAGCCCCAGATGAACAGTACAATATAAAGTAGAAATGGTGAGATAATATCATTGTTCTTAATCTGAAGCATCTTTCACCATGAAGTATGATTTTATTTATGAGTATTCATTGGCATCATTTTATCAGCATGATGAATATTTCTAGTTTTGTGAAAATTTTTTTTATTTTTTATTATGAATGAATGTTGAATTCTGTCAAATACTTTTTCTACATCTATTGAGATCATTATTTTTTTTCTTTAATTTGTTGCTACTGAGAATTATATATTAATTTTTGAATGTTAAACCATGTATATTCCTACTTGTTAATGATATATTACGCTCATAATATATTGCTTTATACTATTTATACTGCTTTATACTATTTATTATTGTTTTAAAGATTTCTGTTAGTATGTTGAGGAATATTGGTCTGTAGTTGTCTTTTCTTGTGACATTTTGATATAAGGGCAATGGTGGCCTATAAAGTGAGTTGGGAAATGTTCCTTTCTCTTCTACTTTCTGAGAAATTTGCATAGAATCATTATTATTCTTCTCTTAAATGTTTTAGAAAAATCACCATTGAACCCCACTATGCCTGGAAATATTTTGTCAGAGATTATTAATTATTAATTAATTATTATTAATTAATTATTAATTATTAATTATTAATTTTTAAAATTTTATATAGTTATAATATTTTAAATTGCTTCTTGGGTCAGTGTTTGATGATTTGTGTTTAAAATTTATATTTTATTTATATTGTCAAATATATTGCATTATTATCTTATTAACATATAAGCTTTTTATATCATCACTTTATCAACATTTTAGGAGCCTGGTATACAAAATCACGCACAAAGAGGGGGGAGGGTTCCCTCAGCCCAGCCTGCATCCTCTCCAATTGGGGTCTCCTTGAGGGATATATGATCGCTAGTTGTCGGACATCCCTCTTGCAATCTGGGACTGCTGGCTTCTAACCACTCACGTGCCTGCCTGCCTAATTGCCTCTAACTGCCTTTGCATGCCTGCTTGATCACCTCTAACTGCCTCTGCATGCCTGCCTTATCACCCCTAACTGCCCTCCTCTGCCAGCCTAATCTTGCCCCCAAGTGCCCTCCCTTGCCAGCCTGGTTGCCCCTAACAGCCCATCCCTGCCAGTCTGATGTCACCCCAACTGTCCTCCCCTGCTGGCCAGTTGCCCCTAACTGCCTCTGCCTTGGCCCCCACCACCATGGCTTTGTCTGGAAGGAAGTCAGACGTCCGGAAGATGGCTGGTCAACTCTATCTAATTAGTATATTACCCTTTTAGTAGTAAAGACAGATTATACAGGATAGGATTGCTTAAATGGGTAGGGGGGAGCCTCTTGGCAGACAAAAACACATAATCCCTATATCTATACGAATAGCCAGCCATATGCACTATATTACCAAACCAGTCATGAAAAAACTGCACCACTTTCTTACACCTTACACCAAACAGCTGTTGCCCTTAAAAAACCTACTCAGCCCCCACCTTAGGTTCTGCCTTTGCAGTTTACCCAGATTAGTTTCTGATTGCTCAGTTTCTATGCCAGTCAGCATCAAAAGCTCCACCTCCTATGCAGCCATTGACTCCTGGAACTTCACCCAGATCTGGTTCTGATTGGTTGGTTTATATGCCAGTTAACATCACCAGGCCTATCTCTGGGCCTGATCAAAGAGGAGGGATAATCAGCAGCCCCCAAGGAGTCCTGGAGAGAAACAGAGGCAAGGATTCTGGAGAATCAACAGCTGCCATGGAGGCTGGGGATCAGACCCTGCCTCTCTCTGCAGGCCTCTCTCTGGGCCTGACCCACAGCCCCCTCAGCAGTCAGTACTGAGTCACCACGCAACCCAGCATGGACTTCCAGTGTTCAGTGGAGCCTTGGTCATTAGAGTTCCTTGCATTGTATATCCTATATAATAAAGAGGTAATAAGCAAATTGACCATCACTCCAACACACAAGATGGCTGCCCCCCATGTGGTCAAAATGGCTGCCCTCATATGGACATAAGATGACTGCCACAAGATGGGACAAAAAGGGAGGGTAGTTGTGGGGGACCAAGCCTGCAGGAGAGGGCAGTTAGAGGTGACTGGGCCAGCAGAGGAGGGCAGTTGGGGGCAACCAGGACTATAGGGGAGGATAGTTGAGGGGGATTTAGATCTGCAGAAGAGGAAAGTTGGGGGGAACCAGGCCAGCAGGGGAGGGCGGTTGAGGGTGATCAGGTCTGCAGAAGAGGACAGTTAGGGGCTACCAGGATGGCAAGGAGGGAAGTTAGGGGTGAATGGTCAGCCAGGGAGGACAGTTAGGGGCAATCAGGCTGTCAGTGGAGCAGTTAGGTGTCAGTCAGGCTGTCAGGGGAATGGGTAGGGAGTAATCAGGCTGGCATGCAGAAGCAGTTAGGGGCAATCAGGCAGGCAGGCAGGTGAGTAGTTGGGAGCTAGCAGTCCCAGATTAGAGAGGATGCAGTTTGGGCTGAGGGATACCGCACCCATGCACAAATTCCTTCTTCCAGGCTTCTAGTACAGTGGTCAGCAAACTCATTAATCAACAGAGCCACAGAGCCACATATCAAAAGTACAAAGATTAAAATTTCTATTGAGAGCCAACATTTTTAAACTTAAATTTCTTCTAACACCACTTCTTCAAAATAGACTCGCCCAGGCCTTGGTATTTTATGGAAGAGCCACACTCAAGGGGCCAAAGAGCCACCTGTGGCTCACAAGCCGTGGTTTGCCGACTGCTGCTTTCGTATATAGATACTGCCTTTAGCAACTGTAGTGATATCCCTTCTTTCATTCTTTATAATTTGTGTCTTCTTGGGGGAGTTAATTTTGTCCTGCCTACAATTTAATAAACCAGCCTTCCACCGTTTTATGAAGACTTACAGAAGACATGAGACTCCTGGACAGAGACAAAGAAATTCATAACAGCAAAAGTAGTTGCAAAAAAGGATCAATTCAGAAAGAATACGAAGAGAATAATTCCATTTACAATAGCATCAAAAAGCATAAAATATTTAGAAGAAAATCTAACCAATGAGGGTTTATACACTGAAAACTACAAAACATCGCTGAAGAAAATTAAAGAAGACACAAATAAATGGAAAGACGTCCTGTGTTCATGGATTGGGAGACCTAATATTGCTAAGATGTTAATGTGACCCAAAACAATCGACAGTTTTAATGAAATCCCTATCAAAGCCCACATGACTTTTTTTTTTTTGCAAAAATAGAAAAATTCATTCTAAAATTCATATAGAATTTCAAGGACCCTGAATAGCCAAACCATCTTGAAAAAGTACAAAGTTGGAGGTCTCACACTTTCTGATTTTAAAACTTATTCCAAAGCCACAATAATCAAGAGAGTATGGTTCTGGCATAAGACAGGCATATAGAACAATGAAATAGGAAAGAGAGCTCAGAAATAAGCCCTCACATACATGGTCAAATGTTATGACCAAAAAAAAAAAAAGTAGTTGCCAATTAGCATCATTGTTCCAGTTTCTTGAGCCCCAGGTATCACAGGGCGATGTGGAGGACCAGATAAAGTCCGCATGTGTAGCGGGTTGGCCATAGAAGAGGAACTCTGAGTTTAAGGAATCTATCACTTTTATGGCAAGCACTAAGGAAGCATTCAATTCCTTTATACAAAGGGAGTCATTATATCTTCTCTCGTATGGAATCTCAGGGACCCTGTCATCTCTCAGGTTTACCAGCTTCATGAAGACTCCTGAGAAATAGTTCAGGTAAAAGGGGGTTAAGATAGCGCTGGGAGATGATGTCTTTGGTAAAGGTATTCACATGTCTGCACATTAGCAACATTAAAAACCTCTCCAAATTTTAAAATTATTAAAAAAAAAAGTCATTGAGCATCCTTATATCCAGTGTTTTGAACTCTACCTGACAGTGTCCAGAAATCCCTTATCTGAAGCTCTGTACCTAGCTTGGAAAGAAAGGCTGTTTTTTTTTTGTGTGTGTGTGTGTCACTGGACAAGAGTAGGATGTTTCCTTCTTATTGATGACCTTAAACAGCAAATCTTTTTAGAGAAGGGTCTAAGTAAGAAAGCAGTAGTCAAAGAGATTTTGATGACACTTTACAACCACTGTCTGGCCTTGGGAAAAATATCGTTTCCTTTAACTTTGCAGCTGGTTTTATCTGTATCTAGTAAAACAATACAGCATGCCCCGAATGGAGTGGCTTATGCTAAGCCTCATGTTACCAAATGAAGTTTTACTTATATTTCAGCTCTATCAGAATGAAACTCTTAAACCAGTCAATCAGGAATCGCTCAATCATCACTAGTCAAGTAATCTACTCCACCATCCCCAAAGGTAAGTAATTGCAATAACCATCCTGCTTCTTTTTTTTTTTTTTTAATAATTTTTTAAAATTGATTTTAGACAGGAAGGGAGAGGAAGAAAGAGATAGAAACATCAGTGATGAAAGAGAATCATCAATCGTCTTGCCTCTTGCATGCTCATATTAAGGACTGAGCCCATAACCCAGGCATTTGCCCTGATTAAGTATGGAACTTTGACCTCCTGGGTTTATGAGTGGATGATCAACCACTGAGTACTGGGGCTGGGCCCACACTGCTTTTTGCCTGTATAATTTCCTTGTTCCCCCTTCCTTCTATATAAAAGACTTATTTTATTTTATTTTTTACAGTTCCTTTTTATCTGTAGAGTGGATGTTGCCTGATTCAAATAAACTTTTGCCCAACTAAACACTTAAAATTTTTAAAAATTTGGCTCAGTTTATCTTTTAACATACCCCATTTAATGAACGGCCAGTCTTTGTTTTCCAAAGGGAGCTGATATTTTGCTTTCTCAATGCAAACTCACCACACACACAACAGCGCGTCCCTAACTGGACTGGAAAACCATAATTGTTCAATTTTTTTTTCTTCCCTCTCCCCAAAGTGCAAATGATAAGGTGGAGCTACAGAAACCCTAAAAATCAAGGCCGTGTTCAGTCAGGTCCCATCATCTTCTCTCCACACACTCACACCCTTGTTTCTGCCTCCAGCCCCCAAGGTGCTTGCTCCTCACTGAAGGAGTCAGAAACAAAAGAACCAGTGAGATCCTCCCTGCCTTAAATCAAATTCCTCGTGTCGTGGCCTCTCCCAGGCTGTGGATGGGAGCCTCAGCTGGGGAGAAAGGGGACGCGCTGCGGGAACAGATTAGTGCAGCCGCCGCCTTCCCTCTGTCCTCCCCGCGGGAAGGTCTGCGGCTTGCCAGGTAGGAGAGAAACCAAGTCACCAAACCACACGGCCACCCACCAGGCTTCCAGATGCAACCCTCAGACTACGTGCACCTCCAGCCTTGGGGTCCGACCCTGCCCCCTGACGCTAGGGAGATCCCTCAGCCCCGCCCCCCCGGCTCCCGGCTCCAGGCCAGAGCTGGGCTCCCGGCCCCGCCCCTGCATTGCTCCCCGGAACCCAGTGGTGGTGGGAGCTGCTCCCCCGCCGGGCACGGTGGGGGCGGACCCCGGCCAGCAGCTGCGGGACCGGAGCGGCGGGGGTGAGCTCCGTCCGGAAGCCGGGGCTTCGCGGTCATGGCTCTGTCCGCCCGCGTCCTCTCGCCGCTCCGCGGTCGCCTGGGCCGAATGGGGGCGCCGCCGGGAGCGGCCGGGCCCTCGTTCCGGGCCTTTCGCAGCAGTGGCGCGAGGTACGAGCACTCCCGGAGGCTGGGTGTCCCCCCGGTTCTGCGCGCTCCGGGGGGAAGAGCGGGGGAGGAAAGCGCGGCCGGCGGCGGGAGGGGCCGCGCGGTGCGGGCCCTGGTAGCGGGCGGAGCTCCCGCGCTCGGGGCTCCGGGCTCCGGGTAGCGGCGCGGCGGGGCGGGGCGAGGCCTTTCTCGGCTCCGAACTTGGCCTCCGGGAACACGAGGCCCCTCCGGTTGGCGCGGAGTCGGGCCGCTTGGAAGTGCTTGACTCCGGGCTTCGGCACCAGATCGTCCCTCCTTCGCGGCTGGTGCCGTTGGGTTATTAGTGCCGACATTTGAGTCCCGCGGGAAAGCCGCCGGGAAAACGCGTGGTCCGCTCCTTCCGAACATTTCTTTTTGTTTGTTTTGTTTTGTTTGGATTGTTTGCAGTTTGTAAACAAAGGAGCGGGCGCCGTTCCACGTGGGTTGTTACGAGTGTTTGAATTCCTTGTTTGTGGGCAATACGGAGGCAGGTCTTTCCCAGCTCTCACGTTCTTAATGGCTTTCAAAATCAGACATTAATCTTGATTTCTTAGTCTTTTTTTTTCCCTTTTTTTCTTTTTCTATATGACACTTCCCACACCGCGATTGAAAGTGATGAGTCTGACATTCGCAGCATCTCTGTTTCGATCTCGTTGCTGACCGGTTTGGAAATACATAGAGAACAGCCAGCTTGGTTTTAACTGGGTGCCGGGGGGGCCCTGCCACAAACACGACCCTCCCGCCAGAGTCACAAACGCAGATCCAAGGCGTTAAATTCTGTTCTCTGGTCCCCGAGCCAGTGAGTTCGGAAGAGATTCTGTTTTCCAGACTTAACAATTCAGGGCTTCCCGTAACGCGCCGCTTCCCCTGCCAGGTTCCCAGGCCAGAGATGGTGTCTCATTTAGTCTTTTTGTGTCTGCGTTGTTTAGCATAAATGCCTGGGAGAAAGTGATGACCAGGAATGTGGAAATATAGCTGCTGCTAATTCAATTTAAGTCCCCAGTGCATGCATTGGGACGTCAGTCTCGAGTGGCTGGAATAAAAAAATGATCTCCTAACTGTAGGGGTTTACTGGGGAAGGAAGGCAGTTTTCAGGGACAAGGTCTGCCACAAGAATAGGTGAGGACATGACCGGTTCAGAGTTCTGGTTGTGTAAGCTCTTGTAGTGTCTGGAAGGATTTGCCAGTTGTTTTTGGAATTACCAACTTTGTTACCTAGGAAAAGGAGATTCTGGAGAATTCTGTTTGCCTTACAGAATTGAAGGAATTATCGACGACAGTGATTTTATCTACTGATTTAGATTTTTAAAAATTTTGGTGTTGAAGGGCTTCTTTCCAGGATGAGGTTAACTTTTTTTTCCTCTTAGCCAGCTTGATGTCATAATTACCCCTTTCACCTTCTCCTCTCCATGGTTATTGAATGGCAGTCACAACAGTTACAACCCAAGTGTTTGGTTGTAGCCACTAGGTTTGTACAGATGTCTCTCCTCCACATGAATAATTTAGATCTTTTAAAACAGCAGTTCTCAACCTGTAGGTCGCGACCCCTTTGGGGGTCGAACAACACTTTCACAGGGGTCGCCTAAGACCATTGGAAAACACAGATACGATTCATAACAGTTGCAAAATTACAGTTATGAAGTAGCAACAAAAATAATTTTATGGTTGGGGGTCACCATAATATGAGAGACTGTATTAAAGGATCTCGGCATTAGAAAGGTTGAGAACCACTGCTTTAAAAGTTTTATGTAATAGTCTCTTCATGATTGAAAATTAGAGGTCCAGTGTATGAGATTTGTGCACTAGGGGGAGAGGTTCCTCAGCCTGGCCTGTGCTCTCCTGCAGTCTGGGACCCAGAGAGGTTGAGAGGGGTGTCTGGCTGATGGCTTAGGCCTGTCCCGCAAGCCTTAGGTTGGGCATCCTTAGCGCTGCATCGAGGAAGGAGAGGCTCCCCCCACACCATTGCCGCTGCGTTCACCAGCCATAAAACCCGGTTTCTGAGCTGTACTCCCCCTGTGGGAGCACACTGACCACCAAGGGGAAGCTCCTGTGTTGACTGTCTACCCCCTAGAGGTCAGTGTGCATCATAGAGACTGGTCATTCCACCGTTTGGTCAATTTGCATATTAGCTTTTTATAATATAGGTAGGATAATCAAGTGCAATAATTTTATAAAACTTTTCTTAATATAGATAAGAACTGTTATTTCGACTCCACTGCCTTCAGCCCCATTTAATGCAGATTTTAACTAAAAAAATAATACTTTTGATAGTTTTTATTTTTTGAAGGCAGCACTAAAAGTTAGGATAGGGTGGTGTCTTTGCTATCCTACTGTTGGTACTGAATACCAGATATAAAGGTGAGGATGGCTGTAAGATTGAGAAAGACCTGTGGACTGGTGGGTCTCTGGTGGGGAGGAATTCGGACAGTGTGTTGATGCTTATTGGTGTCTCTTTTCTCTTCTAGGGCCAGCAGAGAGAAGAGATTCCATCTTCCAGAGGTCGCCACTGTCTGCCTCCCCACTTGTCCCCATCCTCAGTCATCATTTTTTAAATGTATAGTGACACATTAGTTTCTTAATTCTTCATAGTGAATATGGTCTAAATCTGACTTCATTCCCATTGATTTAAAATTTGAACCTTAGTGTTATTCTTACTGAAAATTGTCTTTGAGTCTGATAAACTCTCCACTGAAAGATACTGATAGTTTGAAATTAACAGAGCTTAATATCAATTTCTGAGTTATATAGAGCCTTAAATGAAAGGTGAAAACGTATTTTTTATATTATTGAGTAGATATCTGCAATAATGGATATGTAAGTACAGCTTTAGTAGAGGTTTTTTTTTTTTTTGACAAGTGAAATTTCAAGTGATAATGTTTGACAGAGTTTGAAAGTTACAAAATCTTGAAGTATTATTTAGCATTTTTCTCAATGGTTTTTCCTTTAAGATTTTCAGAGCTCCCCCCATCCCCACCCCCCATTTGTGAGAAATTAGATCTTATTAATGGGAAGAAAATATACTTAATGTTAAAGAAATAAATTAACTCTTCTATTTGTTGCAGCTTATTGTTTCTAAAATGAATTCCCTAAGAAGCCCAAAAATGAAAAATAAAAATAAAAATTCTTGGTGATTAGAGTTTTCTTACTTTGTCTTGCTATGTCAGGAGTTTACAAATTAAAAATGTCTTTTGGTTGTAAACATCATGTAAGTCTGTCTCAGGGCTTTTCAGTATATGGAGCTGGGCAGGAACCGATCCCATTTGAAGGGGAGATCCCTCACAGACCTTTTATATTAAAGTCATGTTCAAAGCAGATTTGCAGGTATCCTGCAATAGGGACTTCCACAAACCCTGTTTTAGATAATCCTACCTGAACTAATTTTCAGTAAATGGATATCCCAAGTTTTTGTTTCATGTTTATCCTGTTCTATTATTCCTAAAACATTAATTTGGCAGATTCTTTTTCTTCCTCCTGCTATGATTTCTTTTAGCATTTATAAAAATCTGTGTACTGGCCTACAGCTCTTTATAGAAACCTCACCTTTGTTTATGTCTCATTGCCAATAGCTTTATAATTTTTGCAGCTAGGCTAACATTAAAAAAAAAAACACCCTACATTTTGGACTTAGAAAGATATTGCTTTATGTTATTTAAATATTAATGTCTTATAAAGTAGGTAGTTGAATTTAATAATTAAAAACCAAGTTTTATCTTGAAGGCTGTTCATTTTTCTTCAGATTCTCCCTTCTGGACTTATTCAATATTTATATCTTTATAGAAGAATTACTTAATTAAATATCTTTTTATCCTCATGTGAGGCTGAAAGGACCCAGACTT
>PVJN01031349.1:0-24942 GCA_004026805.1 Lasiurus borealis
CCTGGTCCTTTAACAAAAGGAAATGCACATGCTGATCAATTGGTAGCTTTATTAAAAGAAGCCTTAGAATCTCATCAGCTTTTACATCAGCCTGCCAAAATACTGTCTAAACAATTCTCAATCAAAACAGATTATTAAGGAATGTCCCACTTGTATGTTACATCTACCTCAAGGGCCTAACACAGGAGTCAACCCTAGAGGTTTGCTAAGAGACCATATCTGGCAAATGGATGTAACGCATTATACTTCCTTTGGACACCTTGGGGCATTACATGTCTCTGTAGACACCTTTACAAAAGTAATATGGGCTACTGCATCTACAGGAGAAATGGCAAAACAGGTTATTAATCATTGTCTAGCTGCTTTTGCCATCATGGGAGTTCAAAAAATTATTAAAACTGATAATGAGCCTGCTTACATAAGCTGTAAATTCCAGGAATTTTGTAAAAGGTGGAAAATTCAGCACATTACAGGAATACCATATAATTCTCAAGGACAGGCCATTATTGAATGACAGCATCAGCGACTAAAATCCCAACTTGAAAAACAAAAAGAGGGGATGATGAAGAAATCACCTGTGGGTAGGCTGCACCAAGCCTTAATTACTTTAAATTTTTTCACTTGTGATGCTAATGGACAGACACCTATGGAACTACATTGGTGTCAGGATAAAACAAAAGGAAATGGTTTAGTTAAATTGAAAGATCCCGAATCTGGTTTATGGAAGGGACCCGATCCATTATTAACCTTTGGGAGAGGATATGCTTGTATATTTCCAGAAAATTTTTCCAAACCCGTGTGGATTCCTGCTAGAACGGTACAGACACCTAAGAACGTATTTCTTGCAATACCAACAGTTACCAGCTGTATGGTAATATTTCCTGGGGCAATGGGGAAGTATTTTTGACTTATATTCCTGACCCTTCATGGGTAAGAACCCTTAGTGTACTGATTCTCCTGTTTCTTGTAGTCTCTAAGAAGGGCAAAATTAAGTAAATATTTCTTAAAATTCCAACATTAGAATTTAAAATGACAAAAAGCCCAAAGCCACCTGTATTAAGCTAGAGGCGGGACAACATTTGTGTCTTGTGAATCAGACATAAACATTTACTAAATTTCTTTTGCTTTAAAAGTGAGATACCTACTTTAATTAATAAATTAGCTTTTTAAATAAAAATCAAAGTTTTCAGCTAAATAAAGAGCCAATATTTTTGTAAACAATTTGATTAAGTATTCTAATAAAGTAACTAAGACCTTGTCTATACAAAAAAGAAATTCATAGCCAGTTTGAAATTGAATTGCCATGGCCTAGAACAAAAGAATTTCCTTACATAATATTATTCTACAATGTCATTATAATTTTTTTTTTACAAATATCCCAAACAAATTTACAATCTAATTCTCTGAATATTTGGTAGCAATTAAAAATAAATAAATAAATAATATAAAAGGAATTAAGGCAGTGAGAAGGCACTTGAGCATTCTATATTGGCTTTTCTTGCTCTTTTTGTTAAGAGAGACCCTCCCACAGCTGTCGCCTGAGCTTTCTGTTCATGCTGAGGTTGAAGTCTCGTGTTGGCTGGTACCATGAATCTGTCTCTCACCCAGTGGTGTGAGCTGGGCCCTTCCTGGAGAAGAAACCTGGGTTCCCCAAGATATGTGATCAGTGCCGGGACCCTGCCAGCAGGCGAGGGGATCCCAAGGCTGGTACTGGGCGTTGAGGCCACAAGGGCATCGGCTACCAAGGAGACGGAACTGAACCTCACATCAACCTGCGTGGCCCCGGAGGATGGCTGGTTAGCCAGAGACCGGCAACTGGAACTTATACGTGACACCGACCACCGCCTAAGCCAGGAACTGGGCCTTATGCCGCCCTGCTTTCCAATGACGGGTAAGGTGGGTTGGTACCGTATGGTAGTTCCTGACCTAAGACAGGCACAGTCGCAGAGGGGCCATCAGGAAAAAACTTGGGGATCAACAGAGGTTGATCCTCACCCTGCAACATTGCAGGGGCTTGAACCTTCGCTCCTTCTGAGGGAGGTCTCCTGCCCCATGGCTGCTTCACTTCCCACACCCAGCTCTGATTGGGACCCAGGTGACAAGACAGAGACTTGGCCCAGCTCCGTTAGGGACACAGATGACAGACGGAGATTTGGTGCAGTTCAGATCGGGACCCAGCAACAGACAGACTTGGCTGACAGCTGCCCTATATTCTAAATCCAACTTAACACCAGGAATGCTCAGGGCCTACTCAAGATGCAAATAATCCTTTCCACTAATATTTATGGGATAAAACTAAGATTGTTGTTAGAATATTAAATTTAATAATAAAATAGTAGTTACATTTTCAAATTAATTGGTTAATTGAAATAGATGAATATTAAGAAAATTTAATTGTACTAGAAAACAGTTGTTCCTAAAGTATAAACTTAAATTTCTATTGGTAGTTCATTGCATGGTAAAATTACTTAACATGCAATAAACATAAAGTAGTCATATTTGCATTATAAAAATTTTCCAAAAGCCTCATAATTACATTAAAAAGGTGGGATAGTACAGTAATATTATGTAAGGAAAAAGCATCCTGTCAGCAACTTACATCTAAAAAATTTTTTACTTAACAGCAAGATACCCATGAAAAACATACATAGTATTAAAATAAGTCAAAGGAAAATCATTTGGGCAAAAATAAAAAGGATCCAAAGTCAACTTTATAGAAAAAATTCCTTTACTAACTTTTGGTCGAGAATGTTTATATATTTTCAGAAAAACAGCTCCAAGACCATGTGAAATCCTACAACAGAGAATGCTCCAGCTATGAAGACGAGAGGAGAAGCAGTCCAGAGATGGAAGATGCTGACGACACCTTGCCATCCTAACAGTCAGCAGCTGTGCATCGATGCAGATTGCCCAGGACCAAACCAGAGAGGGTCGGACCTGCATTGCCACCATTTGTCCACCATCAAGAACTGAAATATCATTGCTAATACGTACATTCGAAAAACTATTGGACATTGAAACTGGGACTCAAAGGACTGTTGGTCCAGAAAGAAAGATACTATAGACTTATTCATTTATCTCTTAGCATAGCCATTGTTGCTTGTCTTATTTTTTGTTCTTAATATTTATTTCTAGTCTGTAGGTGCAAGATTTTTTAAGAGGAAAGAAAACGGGGGAGATGTCGGAGACCAAATATTGTTCTCACTAGGTGGATGTAATTGTTCTCACTAGGTGGATGTAAACGGGAGGCCAGAAGGCTGACCAACCTTGATTGCTCTGAAAGGTCAGAGCTGATTACTCATTGTTTAGTTGAAACTATCTGTTTGTATCATGTTAATTTCTGTTATTTCCTGCCTAAAGGCTAGGGGTGTGTCCCAAAGCCTTAATAAAAGGGAGAAAAAGGGCAGAGCAAGTGGCAGTCCTTCTCACTAGAGGAAGGTTCCCGCCTGGCCCCCCAATATCGCCAAATTAATATTTTCTAGTCTCTCATTTTGTTTGTGTGCGGCCTCCTTCAGAACCGGAACCCTGCCGCCCTGCTTTCCAATGAACCACGCGGGATGTGGAAAGAGGTTCCCACAGATAATGGTAGCCATGATAGCCAAAACTCTACCAAAATCCATCTCCTTCTTCTTCCATTTACATAGGATAGTAGTGGACACATGGATAGACTACATTCCCAGCCTACCTTGCAATAAGTGTGGATCAAGTTCCCTCCATTCCAAATGTGAGCAAACCTGATGTAAGTGGTTTCTAGGACCGGGATTCTGATAGATAACATATGTCCTCTTTGTATTTTCTTTCTCTTCTTCATCCTGGACACAAATGACATTAAGAAAATGGATGAATGAAAAAGAAATGTTACAAGGTCTAGGTTGTTGTTCATGGAGAAAGCTTCTTAGAATACCTGCCCTGCCTTTTATGGAAACTAGACATTAGCCTCTGTTGCTCATAAGAATGCAGACATTTGTGCTGGGTTGGGGTTTTGTCATAAACTTAAAAGATGTGAGAGTGGTTTGTTGGTAAGCAGAAGGGTTGGGGGATTGAAGTTTAGAAAGTGAAAGAGTCTTGTCAAATTGTCGTAAACACTTGATAAAAATCATGTGAGATAACCCTAGAAGACAGAGCAAATATGTGTTGGGCTTTTACTAGGGGTGTGGAATGTCCAGCTTGTGAACTGAAATCATTTAGTCTGGCCTTACCAAGGCAACCACAAGTGGGACTTGAAATAAATAAATCTAGGATTTTTTTTTTCATAATATCATAACTTTATATTAAGTGAAGTAAAAGATGTTATAAATATCCAAATGGCCCTTGGCAGAATAAAGGATCCCCACCTCTGTTTTGGAAATAGTTAGGGGAAAATAGGTTACCATCTACTGGGCTATAGGCAGGTTAATGCAAGATATTATAGGAAATGAGATTAGGAAGTAATTGATAGATTTGCAAGAAGAGGGAAGAGAAATTAGTTTAGAAAATGGGAACTCTGTGGAGCTGCAAAATTCTAAGCTCATTGTTTTAAATAGCTTCAGGCTGTCACCACCATTAAAGGTCAGAGAGGACCAACAGCTGATCAAAGTAAAAGAAAATACAGTGAGATTAATGATGATGTCTAACAAAGAAATGTGGTGGGTCCACTAGCATAAAAACGTTTGGGAAACAACACACATCAGAGAACAATTGAATTTTAAAAATTACATTTATTGGAGTGACATTGGTTAATAAAATATAGTTTTAAGCATACATTTCTCATATATATATATATATATATATATATATATATATAATATATCTTATTGATTTTTTACAGAGAGAAAGGGAGAGAGGAGAAAAAAGAGAGGGATAGAAAGTTAGAAACATCAATGAGAGAGAGACATCGATCAGCTGCCTCCTGCACGCCCCCTACTAGGGATGTGCCCGCAAACAAGGTATATGCCCCTGACTGGAATCGAACCTGGGACCTTTCAGTCTGCAGGCTGACCCTCTATCCACTGTGCCAATTGATTTCAGTTAAAAATATTTTTTTTATTGATTTCAGGAAGGGAGAAAGAAAGAGATATAGAAAAATCAATGATGACAGAATATCATTGATAGATTGCCTTTTATACACCTCCTACCAGGGATTGAGCCTGCAACCCAAGCATGTACCCTTGACTGGAATTGATGAACTTGGGCCCTCCAGTCTGCAGTCCAAATCCACTGAGCCAAACCAGCTATGATTCAAGTATACAATTCTATGATATATCATCTCTATATTCCATTGTGTGCCAATCACCCAAGGTTAAATCTTCTTTCACAATATATTTGACCCCATTTACCCTTTCTTAACATCCATCAAGCCACTGCTACCACTTTTTGGGTGAATTTTATTGCCAAAGAAATAGTGAGCTTTGTCTAAAAGACCAGTGACTGACTATTCAGAACTTAATCTATTCTGCTACCAAACTTCCATCAGAAGAAATGAATCATGAAAGCATTATGTTCCTCTTGGAGCACATATTCTCAGTAAAATGGGCATTTGCTGCCATTTGAGATAAGGCCACAGGATAATACAGACAAGGCAGAACTTCAGGAGGGCAAAGTTGGGAGTCAAAGATGGAGAATAGAGTATTAGTAAAAATCAGAGTAATAATGGTGATCGGGGCCTTATCTGCCATTGAAAATTACTTAACTTTTACTCCAAATGAAAAAGGGAGATTTGCAGAGTTTTCCACTGAGCAGTGAAACAATCTCAATTAAAATAATTTTAGAGGGATTATTCTGGTAGTGTGTTGAGAATAGAATATGGGCAGAGACCTAGACACAGTGAGATTGTTTAGGAAGGTATTGAAATAACCTTGCAGAGAGATGGGGGTGGATTAGACCAGATAGAGATGAGTATAAATCAGGAGAAATGATGGATTCTATGTGTGTTTCAGATAAAAGCAAACATAAATTCTCTTAGATTGGAATCAGGATGAAAAAAGGAAGTCAGGGATTCTGGTTTTTGACTTTAACATTTAGAAGGAGGGAGTTATCAACAGCAGAAGGGGAGAAGCCCTTAGGGCATTGATTCTCAACCTTTCTAATGCTGCCACCCTTTAATACAGTTCCTCATGTTATGGTAATCCCCAATGATAAAATTATTTTTATTGCTACTTCATAACTGTCATTTTGTTACTGATATGAACCATAATTTAAATATCTGTGTTTTCCAATGAGTCTTTGGCTCTACAGCAGTGGTTCTCAACCTGTGGGTCACAACCCACAGGTTGAGAACCGCTAGCAGGTTCAAGAAGATAGAAATCATATCAAGCATATTCTCTGATCATAATGGCAGAAAACTGGAAATCAACTATAATAAAAATAATAAAAAAAATCAAACACTCTGGATGCTAAATAGCATGCTATTAAACTATGACTGAGTTACCAATGAGATTAAAGAAGAAATAAAAAAAAAAACATCATGGCAATAAATGACAATAAAACCATAACAATCCAAAATCTATGGGACATAGTGAAAGCAGTTTTGAGAAGGAAGTTCATAGCTCTACAAGCCTACTGCAGAAAACAAGAAACAATGGTAATAAATTACCTAACCCTACAACTCAAAGAGTTAAAAGTGACAAGAAAAGCCCAGTGTAAGCAGAAGGAAGGAAATAATAAATAATGACATAGAGACCAAAAAACACTATAAAACCAAGAACTGTTTTTTTGAAAGAATAAATAAGATTGATGAATCTCTAGCCAGGCTCACCAAGAAGCAGAGAGAGGATCCAAATAAACACAATCAGAAATGAAAGAGGAGAAATAACAACAGACCTCATAGAAATATAAAGGACTGTTAAAAAATAATATGAATAACTCTATTTCAACAAACTAGACAACCTGCAGGAAATGAACTTATTGCTAAAAAAAATACAACTTTCCAAAACTCAATCAGGAAGAATCTAAAAATCTCAATAGGCCAATAACTATGGAAGAAATTGAAGTAGTCATCAAAAAGCTTCCTGAAAACAAATGCCTGGAGCAGACGGCTTCACAGGGGAGTTTTACCAAACATTCAAGGAAGAACTAAACTTATCCTCCTAAGACTATTCAAAAAAAATTCAAGAGGAAGGAACACTTCCAAGCTCATTCTATGAAACCAGCATCACCCTAATACCAAAACCAGATAAAGACAACACAATGAAAGATAATTACAGGCCAATATCCCTTATGAACATAGATGCCAAAATCCTCAACAAAATTTTAGCAAATCGACCCAGCAGTACATCAGAAAGATCATATACCATGACCAAGTAGGATTTATCCCAGGGATGGAAGGATGATACAATATCCGAAAATCAATAAATGTGATACATCACATAAACAAATTGAGAAATAAAAAACATAGTCATATCAATTGATGCAAAAAAAGCATTTAACAAAATCCAACACTCTTTCTTGATAAAAACTCTCAGCAAGGTGGGAATAGAAAGGTCATACATACCTCAATATAACAAAAGCCATATATTCCACCCTCTGGTCCTGTCCTGTTTCCCCATCTGTCAATGAAGTCCCTGTTCAGCTGAACCAGTGTTTGCTGAGCACTTACTTTGTGCCAGGCTTACAAATGCTGAGGGTCCTTGAGTTCAGCACAGAGGCTGAGGCAGATACATAATAACACTGCTAGGAAGTATATTTGGTACGTGATCTGTGATGACAGAAGGAGTGTTCCGGAAAGGATTGTAGGCTTGTGAAAAATAAGCCCTTCCAAGTGTGCTATTACTCGTAGAGGCCTGACTTAAGGCAACATCTTGAGAAAGGTGCCTGGATTCCTTCTCAGTGGGCGGGAGAGGGGTTTGCCTTCTCCCAGGCATTGAGCTCTGCTCCCTAGCACTCACACCAGTCCTTCCACCTGAAATGGGAGTTTCCTCCCTTCTTTCATTGAAGGCATTGGCTAGCCTGGGTTCAGCCTTCCCTCCTCTGGTGAGCCACTTGGGACTCTGGTCCAAATTAGTATTCTCTTGTTCCTGGGTTTGTAAAACCTAGTGTAGTGAGAAATGTGACTGTATGGATCTTTGTTTTCACTTTTCACCTCCAGAAATTATTCCTGGGACTCATCACAATGTTTGACACTCAAATGTGGTCAGCAGTTGCTTCTAGAGAATATTTTATTTTTTAAAGAGACATTTCTGAACATGATATTATTCATTTTCTTAGTACTGAGGTTTGATTTAATTTGATTATTCATTATTTATCTTCAAGATACATCTTCTATTTTTAGAAGGAATCCTTTTAGAACATGGCATTCTGTTCTATTGTTTAAAGTAGCCCCATGAGTCAAGGTTTACTCTGATTGAATATAACATAAATCACGTGGGTTTGGAGTCATTTTGCAGATGTGGTAGTACATATCTTTTAGATTATAAAATAATATATGCTTGTGCAAATAATTCAGACATCTCTGGTAAGTACTACAATGGAAACAAATAGTTCCTCCTGTTTTCTTTCCATTTATCCATTGCTACACCCAACAGGTAACCATCTTAACAGTCAGTATTTATCCTTCCAGAGCTTTCTGTTTGCAATGCCAAAAATAGATTTCAGTCAGCAAACAAAGTATTTTTATTTGCTTACTTTTAAAGTGCCTATTTACTACTTCGTCTGCCATATAAAATGATATTTCAAAGGTTATAGACAATACATTATGTTAATTTTCATTTTGTGGTAGCTGGTTTCATCTCTTCTTGTGTCTGTAACCCTGATTGATGAAGATTTACCCTCCTGAACTGTAATAACAAGAACAATGACTGCTGTGATTAACGCTGCTTTAAAATCACCTAGCACAGGTACTGGCACATTGACAAACTCAGCAGACATTTTATACTCACTAACGCTATGTATCTTCTAAATGAGTTTCACTAATGGATACATGTTAAATTCTACACTTATCTTCATGCTTTTGCATCCTATGGAGTCTTGAAATATTATGAATGCCTGAGTCATTCTTTATCTCATGCCCATGACTTTCCCTTTCGTTTTTCCTTTGTTTTCTCTGTCCCAACCTCTAAGGGCCCTTCCTTTGACTCTGTAACTTCTGTCCTGACTCCTTGCTGCCAATTTGAATTACTTCTGCCTTTGTGACTTTCTTTCTAAAAAGCGAAATAAAAGGTTAATATCCAAAATATATAACAAACTTATATAACTTAACAAAAGGAAGACAAACAATCCAATTAAAACATGGGCAAAGGACCTAAATAGACACTTCTCCAAAGAGGAAATACAGATGGCCAAAAGACTTAGGAAAAAATTCTCAGTCACTGGTCATCAGAGAGATTAAGTTAAAATGACAATTAGGTATCACTCACATCTGTCAGAATGGCTACCATCAACAAATCAACAAATGACAAGTGTGAGGATGTGGAGTAAAGGAAACCCTACTACACTGCTGGTGGGAATGCAGACTGGTGCAGCCACTGTGGAGAACAGTATGGAGTTTCCTCAAAAAATTAAATATGGAACTGCCATTTAATTCTGTGATCATACTCTAGGAATATATCCTAAGAAATCCAAAGCATAAATCAGAAAGAATGTATACTACCCTATGTTCATAGCAGCACAAATTAATAATAGCTAAGATTTGGAAAAAGTTCAAGTGCCCATCAGTAGAGTAGATAAAAAAGTTGTGGTACGTTTTTACCATGGGATACTATACAGCAGAAGAAGATTCTTTGAGACAGTGCAGAGGGACCTGGAAAGTATCATGCTGAGTGAAATAAGTCAGTCAGAGAAAGACAAATATCACAGGATCCCACTCATATGTGGAATCTAAGTAACAAAATAAACTGATGAACGGGGTGGATCTAGAGTCTGAAACATGAAACAGAGTGTGGAATCTAAGAGGGGAGACAGGGGAGAGTGGGTGGGTGAAAGATAATCAACCAAAGATATTGCATGAGTATATGCATAACCAATGGCCACAGACAACAGGGTGCTGAAGGCCTGAGGTGGGGTGAGGGGAGGCTGGAGGAGATCAATGGGAGAAAAAAAGGGACATATGTAAGACTTTCAACAAGAAAGAGTTATTGAAAACATTATTTTTAAAGGCTAAATAAACTTGGGCTTAAAAACAGAACTATTGAAATGATTAAGAAAAACCTCTATAATTAAAATATGTTTTATTATCCATCATTTTGAAAATTATGTCTTATTCCATATAAGAATAAACTTATGCCTCTGGCTTTCAAAGTTTGCTTCTGTTCAGAGTGAGCTTATTAGCAGAGTTCTTAAAGGAGAAGCTAGGTGGCCCACCTGAGACTGCAGCTCAGCTTCATGCTGGGAAATAAAACCACAATGTAAAGCTGATTTCATTTTCTTGCATTTACTAATTTGTCAAGGAAACCCATAACTTTTTTAAAATGTAAGAGGATTAATAGCTAATGCTATTATTATTGCATAATAGGAAAACCAGTTATTATTTCAATACAACAGCCCTTGACTTATAGCACAAATTCTAAACTTTTATATTTGAAACATGATTGAGTATCAAGTACACTCCTATATTTGTCCATTATTGTTGAAGGTAAACATGGCAATTCACAGGTAATTATGGGGTGGGGATAGCTTTGTGTGTGAAACTTGGGAGAAGCGTCTATATACCAACTGGAAATTTCCATCCATCCTTATTATCCTGAAATTATTATATTTGTGTTTTCAGATAGTTCAGTATACCATTTCCAATTATGCACATGGTATAGCTTTAATAATGTTAAATGACTGCCATGTGGCTGCCATCACACTCAGCAAGACCCCTATGTAATTTCATTAAGCTTTACAACAAACCTAAGGGATAAGTATTTCCATGTCATTTGACACTTGAAGAGACTGATTTGAAGATATTAGGCAACTTGCCCAATATTAAGTCACAGACTGAGTCAAGGGCAGATGTAGTGAAACTCACTGTTTCATTGTACAACCAATGCTCTTTGCTCTACACTCCTATGGGGTTCAGTTCTCTAATAGTGGCAAATCAAATTCTCTGCAGATCCAGAATTAAGAGATGCGTAGGGTGTCTGAGGTAGCTGCTGGTGTCATAGTTTTGGAAGGAGACCCTGAGATATGGGGCAGAATCCTTTATGGTCAATACTATGATACTTCTCCACTGTCACCCCATCAACTAGTAATAAAACACAGAGAAAAAAAAAATCATGATATTTGGTTGAAATTAATTCCTACTGGGAGTGTTAGATTGACTGAGTTGTGCAGTAAATTATACTGGTCACATTTGAGCCAATGGAGAAGCAGAGATGGTAAAAGGAGATAGCGGAAAGTGCTGGATTCATATAGGTTTTGAAATTATGGATTTGAAACAGATGTTTCACACCTTCAGAAGTGCCAGGAACTTCAAACATCTCTTTGTATCATCATGAACAACATCAATTTGTCTTCAGAAGAGACTGGGAAGCAATTGGGTCATTCTGTAAGCAATTAGTCTGAAATGACTCTACTGTGAAGCTCAGAATTCTGCTCAGCTCTGCAGGAGAGTGGTGAGTGAGAGAGTCACAGATCTAGCAGTCATGGTGCTTGCTAATGAACAGGGATGAAACACTATGACAGTTACAATAACAGGAGAGCAACTGTGGGGTTCTCTCAGAACACACCATATTCCTTCAGCTGTAAGAACCCAAAAGTCTCTGATGTACCATGTATATATCTAAAAGCCAAGAAACCCAAATGCAGAATGACTGGAATGACCAGTTGCTCTGATGTGCTCTGCAGTGGTCAACTGGCCTGTTGGGGGCCCTGATTTCTTCCCTGAACCTCCCATGGCCCCTTGCCCAAGCTGGCCTGGCCCCTATTTGGCCCTCCAACCCCAAGTAGGGGTGGAGCCAGCCATCCTACCACTCATAGCTCCTCCCCACAGCTGGCCTCAATTTCTAGCAGCTTTCCCTTTTGGGAGTCGGGCTGGTGGCTGAACTCTCACATCCTCTCCCCACCACCAGCTTGGACCCAATCAGCCCCCATTGTGGTGGTCTGGCTGGACTCCACCTGTGCATGAATTTGTGCACTGGGCCTCTAGTTGGTATAATAATATTCAATTTTTTTCAAAAATAGAACAAGTGTTATATTGAATTTGGAAGATGAGTTGAAATTTCAGAAATGTTTGAATGTCTCAGAATTGAGAACATCAAGGAAGACCTTCATGGGAATTAATTGAAGACCAGAGAAATAAGTGAAAACTAGGGTTGCAAAGAACCAAGGAGGAGCTGCAACAGGCAGAATTCTATAGTAATGTCCCTGAGGTGAAAGAATATGATTGCATGGGCACCAAGGACTTATCATCAACAGAAATTCCTGATGAGTCTGACTAGCATGTGAGGACCGAGCACATGAAAATCTTGTGGACTTCAAACCCAGACCACTGAAAGATTTTAGCATGGGAATGACATGATCTGCATTTATCAAAAATATACCAACTTCAACGTGAAGAAAAAATTGGGCTAGAACAAAAGTTAGTGTGGGAAGATATCAATTAGATAGTAGTATAGTTGTCCTGGAGAGGGGGTTTTAAACAAGCACTGTATTGTTGGGATACAGGAATCATACAGTGATTCCTATGTAAAATACATGAAGACACTTCTGATGTCAACCAATGTCTTCATCTACAAGGGATGTTTGAGAATCCTTCCATGTTGAGTACTTGACAAACCTGGTATGTAGACGGCAGCTGACCAGGGTAGGAACTGGGCTCCAAAGGGCAAACACACACTCACACTGCACAGCCAACACTGTTTTGGTTGATGGCACAATAAGATCATGCAAAAATTAAAATCAAAGACTATATTTTATTGATTTCTGTAATATGAAAGTTGAGAAAAACAAAGCATTGAGTCAATTTTGGACAACAATGGCTGCAATTTTAAAGAGTAAGGGATTGAACTAGGCATGGAAAGAATGAGAGGCTTTGGAAAGGTTTAGGGAACTGGCTGAGGCATTCTGCATGGGAATCTCCTGAGCAAAACTCAAAGCAGGATAGAAAAGAAGTCTGTGTGAGATCTCATGTTGGTGTAATAAGTGATGTCTTGGTGCCACATAAAATCACTTATATGATCACAAAGGCTTGTCAATTCATCCTCCCCAATAGCTCTCAGATCCACACTGTCTTATGAAAATAGCTTCCCTGTGCTGAGGACCATTCTGCTTTTCCTCCCTGCCTCTGGACAAAGCCTGCTCTCTCAATACAACTTAGGCTCAGCTGTCCTCTGGTCTCCCTCTCCGGCTGCATCTTCTACCCAAGCCTCTCTTTCTCATTGTGGAAGCTTCAGTCAGAAGAAGCTTCTGTCCTTTCCACAGACATGCAGGATCTCTGTCTCTGTCAAATGCTGCCACTGACCTTTTCCTTTCTCCTGAATCCCACTGCTTCTGTATCTTTCCATCTTTACTTGACCATCATTTCGCCAAGAAAGCCTCCTTTTCCTGAGCACCGAGGCTCATTGGCTAGCTTCAGCACCTGCAACATTGACTTTTATCTGTATCTTAACACTTTCAACCTGAACTATACTTGTTTGCATTTATCTTTGAATCCTCCACGGAAGCAAACACCCTGTGAAGCTCTGCTACACACCGCCTCACATTTCCAATTTCTGCAATAACATTGTGTTTAGTGGGTGCTACAGTGAATGGTGCCTGGCTGGACCGTGGCCCTTGTAGAGAAGTGAGGACTTGGCTCAGCTACTTAAAGAACTTTTGACCAGAGTTTTTAATTTTATGCTGAACAAGTTTCAACTTTATTTATTTTTATTTTTTATTTTTTAGCATCAGGGTTTGTATTCTTTGGCAAAATCTGACAGATGGTTTTACATGGCCTGTGAGCTAAGAATGGGTTTTACATGTTTACAGAGTTGAAAAAAATGACTATACAGTGAGAATTTATGTGTCTCACAAATCAAAAAGTATTTAATATCTGCATTTACTATTTACAGAAATAGTTTATGGACCCAGATTTTAGAGAGACAGGTAATATGCCATCTTTGCAAACATTCTTTATACTAATGATGGTATTGATGTGCTTTTAAAAATGTTAGGCTAGTTAAATTTGGATTTTTTATTTCTCTTGCTGTCAGAGTTTTGATGGAGATGTTGCATTTTACAAATCCGATTTGGGGATGAACTGAATTACTTCTTTTATATCTTTTGGGGCTGAGGCAATTTTATGATAATATGACCAGGTTTATGCTACAAGAACTGAGATTATAAAAATAGAGGAGATGGAAATGACACTTCTTAAATGTGCTTTTTTCCTAAATTAATTTCTTTGATTTTGAAGATAATACACAAGCCAAGTAGTAGTATCCTTGTTGGCCGTTCTCATCTAGTTCATCCAGTATAGTTCCTTGTACATTGTAGTTATCAAATAAGTGATTTGCCAATGAGTGAATGAATGAGTGAATGAATGACCCAGATGAAATATTTCAGCTCAGAGAGGTTAGAAAATTTGAAGTAATCATATATCAAAAATATACCAACTTCAAGGTGAAAAAAAAACTGGGCTGGAATGAAAGTTGTCCTGCTGATCATATAACTAATTATATAATTAATAGGTCATGCAATTGGATGCTTTATTCAAGGGCTTCCCAGAAGACCAACATATGTTTAAATATGGATGCTTTTTTATCTTGTTTTCCTTAAGGAATATGACAATTGTGATATATTCAATTATTCCTAACATTAATATTTAGCATTTATTGATTTAAGCATTGCTTAATAACTTCTCACTAATGTATGAACTTAAACCTCCACAAACCTTTAGAGAGAGATAATATTAACACCCCAAATTTAGCCAACAGAGGCGGAGAGGAATTAGTACATTGGCAAAAACTGACTGTGAGCCGAGTCCTGATATAACCTGCTCCACTGCCAGAGCTCTTTCCACAGTTGTATCCAACTGAATATTTACTTTAGTTCATGAACATGAGTTTTAACACTATGCAAGATAATGTTTGCCTAAGGATTAGCCTTCCTTCATAATCATAGTGCAGGTCAGCATAATTTCCCTCCTTTGGAAGCTGTGCAATGAGTTTATTTGTAAATCAATACAAATTCTATGGAGGATGAAATTGAAACTTAGAGGTTAAGTCATGTGTTTACAAAAGGATATTAGAATGAGGAAAGTGGATTTGTGGAGTCATGACCCCTAAGCATCTTTTTAAAGAAACATACTGTATCTTTTTCTCATATTGACTTCATGTATTTAGCTACCAAATTAAAGGTCTTGAGAAATTATTTAAATTTTCAGACAATTGCCTTTTGTCCATTTTATGATAATGAACCTGGTGACAAAACATACATTTGATAATTAATAAAATATGCAATATTTTGAAGCATGTACAAGTTTCAAACTGATGGCAAGTAAATAGCCAGCCATGTTTATGAGTCATTTTAATTTTTGTATGAAGGAATGAAAAAACAGTTCTATAGCATAGATTACCTTCATTTTGACACTGAGAGTGTTATTTGGTGAAATCTGAGACACAAGCAATAATTGGCACAGATACTTACAAATAATGCTTTATATTGTTTGTGAGTGTATGTATATATCAAAATGATATAAAATGATACAGCAACTACATAAATATATTATAACAATGTGAAGTACTGACTAGCTTTCTGAATAAAAACCAGATATGGAAAAAGTGCATTTATGTTGTTCTCAGAAAAATCACTAAAAGGATGATAAAGGAATTTTTAAGAGACATAAATCAATAAGGTCAAAATGAGAAGACAGAAGATGACAACAGTACAGTATGGAAGCTAAACTTCAGCTAAATAGAGATCACTAGATCATAGGAAGTAAAGACTCAGTATCTTAAGGTGGCAAGGTGAGAGCTGAAAGGCGACAGAATCTCTATGATGTTCAGGAATTGGTAGCACTAACTATTTTTGGAATTGGGATTATGGTCTGGAAGTCTGAATAAGGAACATCTAGACATCAAAATAGCCTCTTTAAAGTTTCAGGCAATTGCCTTTTGTCCATTTTATATTAATGAATAAACAAATGTGCTATATCCAACCAATGGAATATTACCAGACATTAAACAAGAATGAAGTACTGATATATATGCTACAGCCTGATTGAACCTGAGTAAAAGAAGCCAGACACAAGAGCACACATTGTACAAATCCACTGATATGAAATGTGCTGACATGTATAGACAGGGAGTAGATTGTCACTTATGGGGAGCTGAGGGTGGGGAGTGAAGGGAAATAAATGATTGCTAATTCATGTCAGGTTTCTTTTGAGGGAGACAGAAATGTTCTAAATTTAGATAATGATGATGAGTAAATAATTCTGGGAACTTGGTAAAATATTGAATTTAAGTAGGTGAAAGATATCTGAATGATAGCTCACAAAAGTTGTTATTAACAAAACAAAAACCTGAGCATTTATTATGTGGAGAAGGAAAACAAAGAATCTCTGAACTAAGACATAGCAGATAGAGTTGAGGTAAGGGACTTTGCTGAAAATAAAGCATCAAGTTAATATTCATCCTCTGAAATTCAGATCTTTCCAGCCTTTCCAGTCACTTAACTCTGATAGCATTGACCCAGCTGATGACCTTCCAGGATCCTTTCTGGGTAATAGATCAGTCTCAGATGTAATACCAACAGGCAGAAACATCAGAGTTCCCCAAACAACAATCAATCAGATTGTCCTACAGTGAAGACAAAAGTGAGGGTATTCCATTTACTCCACATATTCAGAACTTTCTGTGAGATTTTTATTAACATACTCTTAAATGTGAGTAGACAGCTGGGGTTCTCAAATTACTCAGAATTTGCAAGGGGAAAAAAAGCAAACTGGAGAAGATAAAGGTCATGTAAGGTTAAAAAACAAAGCGAAACTCTCAATAGCATCTCTGGGGAAATAAGAAAATGTGTTGCATTCACATAACTCATACAGGAATCCAATTAAAAATAGCTCCTGGAAATTAAAAAATAGTAGAGTAGAAATGAAACATTCATGAGAAGTTTTGAACTCAAGTAGAGTAAATCTTCTATAAGTTTTTTTTTTTCCAGAAATTAAAAGAAAAAATCCACAATGACAATATAGCACATTTAAAATGTTTAGAGAGGATTTGGGACTCTAGGACAGTGAGAATAAATCCTTGTACTAGTAGACATGGAGTCCCTTAAGTAAATGAGATGAAAAGCACCAGTTAAAGATAGGAAGACTGATGCTTATAATTCCTATGTCAAGTAGGTGATGGGCATGGGCAGTGGATTCAGTGCCCAGAGGATTTCAGGTGTTTCTTGGATGACAGGAAGTACAGGAGTGGTGGACAAGAAAACAGTGGTCTCAAAGAAGCCCTGGAAATGAAATCAACTTGTTAGCAGAGCTGACCCTCGGGCCTGAAGATAAGGGGAAGGAGGACTTAAAAAAAAGCAAAACTAAACCAAAAAGATCTTCTGTTTGAGAAAATTACATGAGGCAGTATCATCAAGGAGCAGATTTTTATTTGAGAGATGGAGGTAAAGGGAACACTTGTGAGCACCTTTAAAAGACTTGAGTGTGCTCTGACCACCATGGCTCAGTGGTTGAGTATAGACCTATGAATCAGAAAGTCAGGGTTCAATTCTCAGTGGTCAGAGCACATGTAGGGTTGCTGGCTTGATCCCCAGTAGGAGAAGTGCAGGAGTCAGCTGATCAATGATTCTCATCATTGATATTTCTATCTCTCTCTCCTTTTTCCTTCCTCTTTGAAATAAATACAAATATATTAAAGAAAAAGACTTGAGTGGAAGAAAAAGGGGTAGAGGATTGGGTAAGATCAGAGTATGTCCCAGAAATTATAGAGATGAATGTGAAAGTGATGGTGGATGATTGAGTGAGCCTGGGGTTTTTAGCAGTGACTGAGTTCAGCTAACTTCTGAGCAATCTTCTTGATAGTTTTTAGAGATGGGTGAGCAAGTAATTATTGTGATTACATGAAGATTCCTCAGTAATTTATGATGGACATCATCACAAAAATGTTTGCCTGATTCTATGGCACTCACTGGGTAAGTATGCTTCATGTCTATTTTTGACCATACTTAGAGAGTCAGAAGTCTAATAATTATTCCTTTCTCATTTTCTTCCCACTACAGCCTACTTTTCCCCTGCTAGAAACACTGTTTGTATTGGGAATATTAATTCTGGCTATGTATTTCCTTACCCTACTCCAAAGACCTCAGTACCATGACATTCCAGGGATAAGAATTTAGGAAATAGCCAAGACCGGTTTGGCTCAGTGGACAGAGTGTCAGCCTGCAGACTGAAAGGTCCTACATTCAATTCTGGACAAGGACATGTACCTTGGTTGCGAGTACATCCCCAGTGGAGGGGCGGTGTGCAAGAGGCAGCTGATTGATGTTTCTAGCTCTCTGTCCCTCTCCCTTCCTCTCAGTAAAAAAATAATACAATATATTTAAAAAAAAAGAATTTAGGAAATAAAGATATAATTCATAAATAGTGATAGTATTGGTCAAGATTTCAAAATTTTACATAGAACTATAAAGTTAGGTAGGATTTCATAGTGCTTTATCTGAAATTTTAAGTAGGGACTGCCATAATCCTAAAGAACATGGTAAGTGAAGTGGAAATACTTAGTTGGAAGATGCAAATGCAGGAAAAAGTGGCAAAATGTACCAGCAAATAACTGAAGATGAATTCCAGGAATAATGATCATATTTGTAGTTTTGAGGAAGAAAGCCAATGAAGGGGACAAGATAAAAATAGAATTGTTTGGAATCAGAGCTTGAATTCTGACAGCCATAAATGCTAACTAAAATATGCTACAATATTATCCAATTATGCAACAAAGTACAAAGATTTTATTTAAAAAATCTTTAAAGTTTTATTGAAAAAGTATGCAACAACAATAGTATGTTCATTTAGTAATTATTTGGACTTATGATATTGTATTCTTAAATCACCAAATATGAGTACATTATTTCCAAAGCAGAATATTTGCTTTAAAAGAAGGAATATATGCTCTTTTAGAGTTCCTTAAGTTCAAGATTTCTGAAAATTTGCCAGTAATTTTGCTGCTCATTCACTCAATTATTGATTCATTAAAGACATGTTTATTGAACATGTACTGTGTTAAACAGTGGAAATAAATGGAAAAGTAGAGCCAATTTTTGTCCTCAAGAAATGTACATATGAAACGGACATATGTATTGTTTGTGGTTTTAAAAAATAAGGAAGGTATGTACTGATTTTGAAGAACCAATTACTATAATTTATGTCTTATTTTATCTTATTTTATTTGATTTTTGATTAAGCTAAAATTTTATTCAAATTTTAGTGTCTGCTAATGATTAAAATTTGAACTTTTTTCTTAATTTAAACAATAGCATTTTGCCTTGGAGCTATCTGTTTAGTAATTTCTAATCATCATGGAAGTCCTAAAATTAATAACAATATTAATTATGCAAACCATTGTCATGTTCATAAAGTAGAAGGGAAAGTAAGTTATATTTGCATTTGAAATACGCATGACAAAATATAAAATAAGTATGAAGTTATTAGAGTGATGATTTGAGGAAAAAGATGATAGATTTAAAGAACAAATATAGTTGTAGCTAAAATATATATACCATGTGGATTTTAGAATCTTGAGAATGTTATGTATAGCATTTTTTAATACTGCATTTTATAATAGTAAGTATGTAAAACAAAAAAATAGAGAACAGCATAAAAACCTAACAAAGATTATTCATAATTCCTTAACCCTAAGATAGTATTTAAATGTGTTTTTCTTTGTGATAATTTTTAGTAAATGTATAAGTAATTATATTTATACATATTTTATGTAGGTACAACCCTATATTTAGTTTTATATCCTGAAGTTTTCAATTTAAGATTATATATCATGAATTTTCTTTAAAATAATTGAGGCTTTTTCTAAAATATATTTAAAATGACTGCCTAAATATTCCATTTTGTTATCTGAATCATGCATCCACTATTGCAAGGGATCTATCTACTGTGGTCACTGCAGGAGTATTCACAAGGCTATGCTAAATTTGTTCTCAGTCTTGGACTCAAAGATGACACCAGATGCTGTGTTACTTGTTGTATGTGTATTTGTAGCTGATGGCTAAAAGGTGGTTATGCATATGCTCCTTGTGTCACCTGTGCAATCACTACCTACATGATCTAAGACTGGCTCTGTTTTTTAGTCTGAGTGTTTCTTGTCAGCTGCTCAGAGAAGAAACTCACCATTGACCCATTTTTTATCATCTTCTTAGCATCTTATACATACATGTTCACGCAGTATTATTTCAGCCAAGGTTATTTCTGCGGTATCTTGTTGTGTGGTCATGTCATGAACAGTGCATATCATTAATCCTGTAAGTTGGAAAGGGTAGTGAACTATATTATTCTTTCCAGGAAGAGCAGACTCTTAGGAACTGAAAAATAAGCAAGAAAAAAAGAAAGAAAAGAAAAGCAAGAAAGATAGAAAGAAAGAAAGGAAGAAAGGAAGGAAGAAAGGAAGGAAAGAAAGGAAGGAAAGAAGAAAGAAAGAAAGAAAGAAAGAAAGAAAGAAAGAAAGAAAGAAAGAAAGAAAGAAAGAAAGAAAGAAAGAAAGAAAGAAAGAAAGAAAGAAGAAAGAAAGAAAAGAAGGAAGGAAGGAAGGAAGGAAGGAAGGAAGGAAGGAAGGAAGGAAGGAAGGAAGGAAGGAAGAAAGAAAAAGAAAAAAGAGAGAGAGAAAGAAAGAGAGAAAGCAAAAAGGTTCTGAGGTGAGTCCTGAGTTTCAGTCCCTGCAAAGTCACTTATTACCTGGTGACTGTTTGATTAATGCCTTTACAGTCAGCTCCATCCACTGTCAAATCTACATACCCAGGTAGACCTGTAAAGAACCATTGGCTGGCACATAAAAGACAAACAAGTGTGAGAATTAGGTTGTGTGAGTCAGATCCATAGGGATTAAGTCTACTTTCTGCAAATGAACTTCAGATCAGTTACAGATGAGAAACCATAAGAGGACAGCAGAGGAAGACAAATGATTTCCTGTTAAGCAGGAATGAAATCTGTGACTGTGACACTTCAGAGTGATATCACTCTTCTTCTTAATCTCACTCAACAGCAAATCAGTGAGACAGACAATGTTAATTATATGGGTCCCAAGGAGGGTAATAGATGATTGTTCATACACATTCCCAGGGATTTTCATGAACAGGATAAATTTGTGGCAGTGCATCTCTGCTTTTTTGGTTGGTGCTCACAGGCAGTTGATTATGCTGTTTCAGTGGGTGATGACTGATCATTTTCCAGTGGTGCTGTGGGGGCTTCCAAGAGGGTAATAAGGCCATTGCAGAGGTTCAGACCAGCATGGTTCAGAAATGTGCATCACCTTAATGTGCCATAGAGCAGACCAGGCTAGCGCTCTGCATAAAGAAATGTCCCTTCACTCACTGTCACCAAAGAATTTATTTATTTTACTAAAATTCTCTTTCAAATTAAGGGGAAGTGTGATGAAATGAATATATTGCATGTTTTTACTAAAAAATTCACAATTGATGAGTTTGTACACTTAGCTTTTACTGCTACAGCCACTTGATAAAAACACATACAACTAAAATAGAAGATTATTTAAGAAAAATATTTCCATTTTTGTTCAAGTACAGTTGGGCATATACAAATATTTTAATAACAAAATTTCTTCTAAAAAATCATGAAGTTTTCAGCTTAAGTTACTTTAAAAGGCCACTGGATTTCAGTTAATTAAAATAGCATAACAAACAAGTTATAGCTCAGATGGTAGAAGGTGCAGGAAATAACTCTCCTTCCTTTCCACTATGGCTTTTGTATGGTAAAGCTAGTGTTTATCTCCAGAATCAGCATGACACTGCTAGCTCCAACAGCAAAAGGAAGCTAAAGAGGCAAAATGCCTTATTCAAACTAACTGCACCCTCAACCAGGCAACCCCTGGAGGCATGGGGGAAAGAAGTAAAATTTACATAAACTGCTAATGTTTTGCTATAGAGAGCATGGCAACATTTTTGGTAAATATGCATGTATTTTGTACATATAAACCTTAACAACATAGCTTGCAGTTATAAGTAGAATTCTTTCCTTTTGTGTCAATAAATTCTAATTTAAGATTATTTCCAAGCAAGTTGGCTAATGCAAACTGTATAATTATTGAAGTGGATATTGCCCAAGTACTTGATATTTATAATGATACTAGAGGCCTGGTGCATGAAATTTGTGCACTGGCAGCCGGGGACGGGGGGTGGGGGTGGGGAGGGGCTTTCTCAATCCAACCTGCACCCTCTTCAATCTGGGATCCATTGGGGGATGTCCAACTTCCAGTTTAGGCCCAATCTGGGGGAACAGGCCTAAATTGGCAGTCAGAAATCCCTCTCACAATCCAGGACTGCTGGCTCCCAACAGCTTGCCTGCCTACCTGATTACCTCTAACCACTTCTGTTCCCAGCCTAATCACCCCCTAACCATTCTGCCAGCCTGATCAATGCTTAACTGCTCCCCTGATGGCCTAATTATCCCAACTGTTCTCCCTTGATGACTGGGTTGGCCCAAACAGCCTCCCCTGCAGGCCTGGTCACCCCCAACAGCCCTCTCCTGCTGGCCATCTTGTGACTACATGGGGGCGACCATCTTGTGCAAGGGCATGATGGTCAATTTACATATTACCTCTTTATTATATAGGATTAGAGGCCCAGTGCACCGAATTTGCACATGGCTGGGGTTCCTCAGCCTGATTAGTGATCAGGGCCAATCAGAAAGGGGAAAGGGACTGTGGGTGGTTGACTATGGGAGCTCACTGACCACCAGGGGGCAGCTCCTGCATTGAGTGTCAGCCCCCTGTGGTCAGTGCATGTCATAGTGACTGGTCGATTGGTCATTTGGTCAATGGGTTGTAATAGTTGCTTAGGCATATATATTACAAGTATATATACCTCGAGTGGTACCTCGAGATACGAGTGTCCTAACATACGAGATTTTTTGAGATACGAACTATCAAGCGAGCGATTTTTGCTTTGAAATACGAGCAATATTTGAGATAGGAGTAATCGCACAGATTGGCTGACTGCACACGACCCACCAGTTTACTGACCCACCAGTTTACCGCTACTGGAGCATCTCATAGTTTCCCACGCCTCAAGGTTACAGAACGAATTAAACTCGTATCTCAAGGTACCACACATACATACACACACACACATACATACTAGCTGCCTGGTGCACAAAATTCGTGCATGGGGGTAGGTGGACCCTTAGCCCAGCCTGCACCCTCTCACAATCCAGGACCCTCAGGGGATGCTCAACTGCCAGACATCTTATCTCAGCAGTCAGACATCCCTCTCGCAATCCTGGACTGCTGGCTTCTAACTGCTCACCTGCCTGCCTGCCTGATTGTCCCTAACCACTCTGCCTGCTGCCTGATCATCCCTAACTGCTTGCCTGCCTAGATTGCCCCTAAACACTGTCTGCCTGCCTGATCACCCCTAACCACTCTTCCTGCTTACCTGATAACCCATCACCACTTGCCTGTCTGTCTGATCACCCATAACCACCTCTGCCTGCCTGCCTCATTGCCCCTGACCACTTGCTGCCTGACTGATCTCCCCTAACTACTCTGCCTGCCTGCCCATCAAACTTAGCCACTCACCTACCTTCCTGATTGCCCCTAACTGCTTGCCTTCCTGCCTGATCACACCTAACCACCTCTGCCTTGCCTCCACCACTATGGAAGGTTGTTTGGCTGTCCAGTCTAATTAGCATATTACACTTTTATTATTATAGATTGCAACACAAAGTTTCAAATTTTCTTTTAAGTGAAGAATATTCTGCAGCCCTAATATTTTGTAAAATGCTTGTTTTACTACAAAGAATTCATATTTTAATTATATGCAATTAGTATTTTTTCATCAGGAATTCTTCTAAGATACTTTATCAAAATTAAGATATTAGTTTGTTCTACATTTAATTAAACACATTAATACTTATCTAAATCATTTATCTGCACATTAAATATATAGAGGTCTATGATGAGTCAGTCACTTTTCTAAGGATTAAAAATTAAAGTACTGTGTGGCATACACTAAAAGTAGACATTATTCTTCCTTTATTTCTTTTTCTTTTTTTAATTAATTTTTATACATATCACCCCATTGCCCCCCACTCCCTCCCAGGCATAACTCCCCCCCCAGTGTTTATGTTCATTGATTATGCTTATATGCATGCATACAAGTCCTTTGGTTGATCTCTTATCTACCTCACCTAACTTTAATCTTCCCGCTGTAATTTCACAGTCTGTTGGAAGCTTTACTGCCTCTGCATCTATCATTTTGTTCATAAGTTTATAATATTCTTTATTATCCATAATGAGTGAGATCATGTGATGCTTCCTTCATTGACTGCCTTATTTCACGAAGCATCAGGCTCTCCAGTTCCAACCAGGTCGCTGCAAATGGTAAGAATTCCTTCTTTTTAATGGCAGCATAGAATTCCATTGTGTAGATGTACCACCGTTTTCTGATCCACTCATCTGCTGACAGGTACCTAGGCTGTTTCCAAATTGTAGCTATTGTAAATTGTGTTGCTATGAACATAGGGGTGCATAAATCCTTCCTGATTGGTGTTTGTGATTTCTTAGGATAAATTCCTAAGAGTGCGATTACAGGGTCAAATGGGAGATTCATTTTTAGTTTTTTGAGGAAATTCCATACTGTTCTCCACAGTGGCTGCAACAGTCTGCATTCCCACCAACAGTGCACAAGGGTTCCTTTTTCTCCACATCCTCGCCAACACTTGTCATTTCTTGATTTGTTGATGATTGCCATTCTGACAGGTGTAAGATGGTATCGCATTGTTGTTTTGATTTGTATCTCTCGGATGATTAGTGACTTTAAACATGTTTTCATGTGTCTCTTGGCCTTCCTTCTGTCGTCTTTCAAAAAGGTTCTATT
>PVJN01031350.1:0-24914 GCA_004026805.1 Lasiurus borealis
CGTCACGGGGCTGGACACACAGCGTGGACACCACGTTGTGCCGAGTGACTGGCCGGACGGGTCCGGGCAGAGCTAGTGCTTCCCACCAACGCCCGTGGCGCTACCTGTAGCCGGGACTCCCGCCCGCGCCCCCGTTCCCAAAGCATTCCAGAGCCTGACCCTTGACCTCCTGCTGCCCAGCGTCTGAGACTGGAAAGTGGGACCAGCCCGCTCGCCCCCCCACCCATCTACTTGGTGAGGCTGGAGGTGCAGGGGGCAGAGCTCACCCCTGCCTGGTGCACAGCCTGGCCCTGCGTCCTCCTCAGGGCCATGCTCTCCGGGGCAGGGGCAGGGGCTGGGGTGCATCCTCCTGTCGAGCAGGCTTGCCCCAGATGATTCACTTCCCGGGGGCAGGGACCTGGCTGTCCCCACAGGCCTCTCCCCAAATCAGGCTAAAGGCAGAACGAGGACCGGCTCCCGTGTTCACATCGTCTTTGGAAGCCGCTCCGTCCTCACCGCCAGCACAGCTGCGGCGACCGGGACCAGGCCCCGGGGCGCGGCGAGGTGACAGTGGTGTTTCGGGGGGCCGGAGGCTTTGTGGGAGACGGGAGGTGTGGATGGCGGTGGATGGCGGTGGGTGGCGGGGACGGTTACGGGGCGGGCGGTGTGTATTCAGGCCTCCGGCGGGCGCACGGGCCCTGGAAGCCACAGCCGCGCCGGCGCTCTTTGTGCCGCGGTGAAAAGGAAGGCCCGTTTGGAGGAGAAACTTCTGCGACGCGCGGCTGCCGCCTCCCGGGCGCTCCCGTCCGTCCGTCCTCGGCCAGAAACCCGTCTTCTCTCCCGGGTCACGTGAGCCCCCCCACCCCCCACCCCGTTTCCAGGCCAGCGCCGGAGTGTGGTGAGGAAGCCAGGACCACGGGACCCGGCCAGCCCGAGACGGGAAGGCACTGGCCACGCGTGAGGGGACAGGCCATCAGGCGACGGACACGCAGCGGACACGCACACACGAGGGGCGCGGCCCTGGAGGTGGCTTCAAACCTCACTGTCCCCCTGTCTTTTGTCCATGATCCCGGTGCCTGGGGGGACTGCCCAGTGAGTCCAGAGACCGTCCGAAATGCACGGCCACCGGCAGCCCCTGATGGAGAGCGGGTGGCAGGCCAGGGCAGTGCCCAGGGATCGGGCCCCGGGGCACCCTCCCGGGTCCGAGGCTCCCGCAGGGACACGCTGACCACCACACGGCTGGAGCGGGCCGCCGGGCGCTGCCATCGCGCCGAACGGCCGGCCCCGCGCAGCCGGCGGGCAGGGCCGCCTCATTGTGGAGCCGTTCGCTGGCAGGAAGCCCTGCCTCGTCCGCGGGCGGCCGGCATGGTAATGAGCCCGTTTCTATGGAAATGAGCTTATAACTATTCATTTCCTTCCCCCCACCCCCATCCCCGACCCGTCCACAAAGGGCTTTCCAGAATGACCCCCGTCCTCCGCCCCCAACGTGTCCCCGCGCCACCGCCCGGCCGCTAATCAGCCGGCGAGAAAGGGGCGCGGACGCGGGCCTTTGACAAGATGTGGGAAAGGCTGGCCGGGGCTCCGTGCGGCTGTGACCGGCAAGCAAAGCAGCCGCGGGGGCCGGGCTGCCAGTCACCGCCCGCGCCTCCCAGCGGGCGCCGCGCCTCTGCCACCGCCGCACCCCTCCCGCCCGGGACGCTCCGAGGCAGCCCTCGTGCCTGGCTGGACGTGGGCACAGCCTGCGGCTCGCCTCCCGCCCCGTCCGCCAGGAGCCCCGTCCCCACCCGGCCTTGGCGCCCCTTCTGGGGTCACGGGGTCGGGAGAGCAACAGGAGAGAAGCCGCTGACCCCACGGGGGGGGGGGGTGGACTGAGACTTAGCACACGGCCCCACCAGCCCGACTCTTCCTGGCTGTGTGGCCCCGGCCGGGCGCCTGCCCTCTCTGAGCCCCCGCTTCTCTGGAAGTGAGGGCGGGAGGATGCCGCCGGGCCAGGCCCTCCCCGGCCTGTGTGGCTCGGTGGATAGAGCGTCGGCCGGGCAGATGGCAGGGTGCCAGGTTGGATTCTGGTCAAGGGCACAGGCCCATTTTCTATCTCTCTCTCTCCCTCTCCCTCTCTCTTCCTCTCTGAAGTCAACGAAGAAATATATTTTTAGCCGAAACTGGTGTGGCTCCGTGGATAGAGCGTCGGCCTGCGGACTGAAAGGCCCCGGGTTCGATTCCAGTCAAGGGCATGTACCTTGGTTGCGGGCACATCCCCAGTAGGAGGCGTGCAGGAGGCGGCTGATGGATGTCTCTCTCTCTCATCGATGTTTCTGACTCTCTATCCCTCTCCCTTTCTCTCTGTAAAAAAAAAAAATCAATAAAATACATTAAATATATATATATTTTTTTAAAAAAACAAATAAGATAATAAACAAAATAACAATAAACTGGGCCACTCCTGCCAGCACTCAGCGGGCACCTCCGGCGAGGGGTCAGTGGGGGGGTCAGTGGGTCGGTCGTCAGCCGGGCTTGGGCTCCAGGACCCTGATGGAGACGAGAGGCCGCCGGGAAAGGTGGGCCCCCCGCGTTCTCCGTGCCCCTCCCCTGCCGGGGGGCAGGGTGCTCCTCAGGGGTGTCGCCCCTTCACCCTTTCCTGAAGGCCAAGCACCTGCCGTGCACACAGTAGCCCCAGGAGCGCTCCCTGGAGTTGTGGGGGGCGGGGGCACAGGTGACATGGCACCCCAGGTCGACCCCATCAGCCAGGGCACGTGCAGTGCGTGGGGACCCGGGACGCCGGTCACTCCGGCCTCCCCAGCCCCTCGGGACCGTCCCACAGTCTCCCCGGGCGCCCAGGGGCTGATGCCTGCAGGTGCTGTGGGGAGACCCTCGGCCACCAGAACCGCCCGTGGCCCGGGCCCCCCGTGGACACCACTGGCTCCCCTGGACACGCGGGGGACCCTGTGCCCACCAAGGCAGCCGCCCTGAGCTGACCCACCCGGTCCCTGGAGGCACCTGATGGCCCAGGGGCTGCCACAGAAGCCACTTCCTGCCCGTGCTCACCCCACGCGTGGCACCCAGGAAGGAGCGGGCTTGGGGCCCTGGCTTGAGCCTAATGGTCCTGCCCACCTGCGGGGGGAGGTGCCAGCTGGGGGCCGCCCGCCCAGCAGCCGAGGGCCCAACCCCCCCCCCCAGGAGTGGACAAAATTCCCCAAAGCAGACTCCCTCCCTCGTCCCCGGTCCTGTGGGTCCACGCCACCCAGAGAGTCCGGCTCCTGGGAGCCAGAGAGGCGGCAAGCCCCGTCCTCCGGACCCGCTCGCACCTCGGGGAAATCGGTGTGAGTTTGGGCCCATCCTTCCTTTCTTTAAAAGATGTTTTCATGGATCTCAGAGAGGAAGGGAGAGGGAGAGAGAAACATCCACGAGGAGAGAGAATCGTGGGTCCCCTGCCTCCTGCACGCCCCCCACCGGGGATCCAGCCCGCCACCCGGGCCTGTGCCTTGACCCGGAATCAAACCCTGACCTCCTGGTTCCTCGCTCGACGCTCCACCCCTGAGCCACGCTGGCTGGGCCACGTTTTCAATCATAACCACCCACTGGACAAACCCAGCCCCAAATCAGAAGCCACGGCCTGATCCGGCGGCAGAGACAGACCCGGGACTCCGAGCAGAAATCATCTCTGGTCTGTTCCCCTCCGAGCACGGTTCCCCCCAAAGTCACGGAAACGGGGCCGGTGACGGTGGCTCCGCCCCGGCCCCCTATAGCACCTCACGGCCGTCCTCCGGGCACCCGGGCAGCGTCGGGGCCCAGCCGTGGTGGCCGGGCCGCCGGCCCTCTGTCTCGGGCCGAGGAGGCGATGGGAGCGGATGCCGGCCCGGGAGATATATGAGCGCCGGGGGACATTTGTCACCTGCCCCGTCTGCTTCCCCAGGAATCCCGGTGATGAATTTGCAAATGGCCCGGCCTGGTGACAGGGCGGCCCCGGCCTTCATTATTTATCCCTCCCCGCGCCCCTCCATCAGCGGCCACAGTGACAAATGCACAAATAAGAGGCAGAGACAATATTTTAGCCACGTGCCGTAAATCTCCCCCGCGCATTATTAATTTAAGGAGCCCATTCCCCAGCCGGCCGGCCTCGGAGGGCAGGGAGGGAGGGAGGGAGGGAGGCGGAGGAGAGGGGGCGGCTTCGGCCCCTGAGGGTCACCGAGAGGAAACAGGGCTGCGTCCGCAGCCTCGCACCCACCGGGTCTGGATTCGGGCGGAGACCAAACCATCACTCCCTGAAGGCCGGCACGCCGGGCAACGTGGGAGCTGGGGCGTCCGAAATGATCTCCTTTCTGCAGACCCTGGGCAGGCGGGCGAGGCCCGGGGAGGGGGCTGGGATGGCAGCCGGGGGAGAGGGAAGCAGGCAGGGTGCTCTGGGTGGGGCAAGGCACCCCAAAAATGACAGAGCCGGTCACCTCTTCCCGCCCTGGAGACCCGGCAGTGAGAATCCAGGGTGAGGCTGCCGCAGGGCCCTCCGGAGAAGGCCTGCATCCTGGTTTCCTTCCCCCGTTTCATTTTCTGCTAAAATCTCCAAGAAAGCCCCCCCCCCCCCGCCGGCTGCTGTCCCCCGACCCCGCCACCTGCCGTCCCCCCGCCTGCCTCGCCCGCCTGCCAGAAGCCAGAGAATCACTTCCAGGGACCTCCCTTGGGGAACCGGCAAGGACAGCAGCGGCCCCGCAATGCAGGGGGCGGGGGCTGTGAAGGAGCCGGGGCCCAGAGTGGGGGCACCTCCCGCTCGTGCCTGGATGACTGGGCCGACCCGCAGGCCCTCCCCGGCCGAGGTGCGGGAGGAGCGGGGGAAGACTATCGCAGACCCTCCGGCCACGTCCTCACACCCGGGCTGATTTCCGGGGGCTGCTGGCTTTCTGTGAACAGACACGAGCTTCCTTCTCTTTCGCCCGCACCCATTTCTCAGCAGGTTCCGGGGTGCTCCCAGCCCTGCCCGGCTGCCCCCACCCACACTGTCCCCCTGAGTCCCTCCTCCACCCCGGCGGCCCATGGTCCCCCGGCGTGGGCATAAGAGACGCCGGGCTGGCAGGCTGAGGCCGTGCTGGGGCCTTGAGAACATGGGGGGCCCAGGGAAATGGGCAGGGGAGAGAGTAAGCGGCCTGAAACTGGACCCCTGGGGCCCCTGGGTGGTGGGGTGCAGGGGTCCCGGCGCTGGATGGGGCACCCTGCCACCCTTTCTCACGGTGCCCACGTGGCACCTTTGTCCCCGAAGGTTCAAGCCGTCCCTGTAAACACAAAGGCCGAGGCGGCCCCCACACAGCTCCGTCCCTCCCCTCCGCCCCCTCAGCCCGTTCCGGGGCGCGGCGGGGAGGGGGCACCCCACGGCGGGTCCTTTTGAGCCATCACAGGCCAGGCCTGGTGGGCGTGACAGGGCGCAGGGCGGGGGAGGCGGGGCTGCGAGATCAGGAACTCGGACAAAGGGGCTCCCGGGCGGGGACCCCGGGTGGAGGAGCAGCGCCACGGGGCCGGGTGGGTGTGACCCCGTTTTTGTTCGCCCGCCTAATGGCTGCGGCAGCTGTGATTTTCCGTGGGAGCGCGGGCGGGGGGGGGGGACGCAAGCACCGCCAGCTTCCAGATCCGCCCCCGCCACACCGATCTGACCCCCGAGGACAGAGCGTGCGCTCAATGTGACTGCGGGTGCAGACGCGGCGCTGCCTGAGCCGGAGCGAGTGAGCGAGCCTCCGAGCCTCTGGGCCGCGAGCCGCATCTTCAGCTGCTGTTTGCTGAGCAGAGGACGAATCGGCGCCGATTCAGCGCGAGCCGGAACCCCCACTTACGGCCTCTCCGGGACCAGAGACGCGAGAGGAGCAGGTGCCGGCGTCGCGGCTCGGCCTGCACAGCCACGCCCGGCGGCCCCGGCACCATTCTGCCTGTGCCGGCGGTGGGCTGGGGGCTGTGTCCATGGGAGGCCCGGGCCGCGCTGGTCCAGCCTGTGGCTCTCCCCCCCGCCCCCGCAGCAAACCAGGGGTCCCACTGGGTCAGGGACAGCTGAGCATTCTGTTCCCAGCACACACAGTGTTGCCTGAATATATGCACACGTCTAAACATGTGTGTGCATACATGCATGCTTGCATACATATGTTTGCATGCGTGTGCACAAAGCCAGGATCCCAGGGGACCTGCTCAGGTCTCCACCCTGCCCCCGGCCCCACTCCCAGCCCACACCCCTTCCCCTTCCCAGACCCCTCCTGGCCGCAGACCCAGGCCGAAGAGCCAGCGTGGCCAGACCTCCAGGGAGAGGGGCTGTGGAGGTGGCTGCGGCCAATGCACCCCACCCGGAGCAGGCACAGGCACAGGCACAGGGGGCGCAGGCACGCCCCGCCGCCAGCGGCCCCCAGAAACCCTCCCTCCCTCCCGAGGCCCAGCCACAAGCCACAGTCTCTCCCGCTGAGGGGAAACAGCGACGGGGCCCTGATTTCCGGGTGCTGGGCACTCGGGAGACGCAGACACGCGGGAGACACAGATACGCACAGAGAGGCCCGGGACGGCGGGGCCCCGGAGGCCACAGTGCGGGCGGTTCCATGGCTCCCCCAGCGGCCGGTACCCAGGCCAGGCCCGTGCGCCAGGCAGGGCTAGCGGACTGGACGGAGGTGCGGGGGCTGGGGGCGTTGGGAGAAGACAGACGCTGGTCCCTCACTGCCCGGTGCGATCCCCAGACTCACTGCTGCCCACCAGGCCATGGGACCAGACCGGACGGTGCCCAGGGATTTTCTGTCCCAGGTGAGCCCCCCCTGATACAGCGATAGGCAAGGAGGCGCAAGGGACACAGACTCTGGGACCGACGACAGGAACGGGGCCTCCAAAGCGCCAGCCCCAGAGGCCCCTCCCTCCGCCCCCCAGGTCTCAGGGTGGACGGGAGCCTGCGGAGTCGCCGCTGGGCATCACACCCCTGCAGGACAACCTTTCCCGGCCGTCCAGCACCAGCCACTGCCACTGCCACTGCCAATCTCTGTGACCCCGAGACCTCAGGGGTCACCCCTTCCCGCTGCAGCACCCAGACGCCCTCAGGGTCCACGAAGGGAGGGAAGGCACAGGCCCGCTCTGGGTCCCCTCTCACAGAACAAACACAAAGGCTTCTTAACGGGCCCTGGGGCCCAACCTGGGAGGCGCAGGGGCTGAGCACCATCCTGGGAACCAGGAGGTCACGGCTGGATTCCGGTCCAGGGCACAGCCCCGGGTTAAAGTCCGGGCCACCTGCACCACCGCCACCTGGTGCTGACGGAGGGTCCCCGGGCACGGCACGGCCCCAGCTCCCGGAGGGCCCGCCGGGAACGGACACCTCACTCCGGGGTGGACACAGGCTCGGGCTCCTCGGCGCCAGCCGGCCAGGGCGGGGAGAGGGGAGGGCGGAGTGCCCGCTGGCCCCCGGCCTTGGCAGCGCTGAGCCGCCTCACCCAGCTGATCCGGCAGCCCTGCCACCACCTGCCACAGCCCCGAGAACGCAGGCCGCCAGCCATTGCAGAGGACGGCAGCCAGAGAAAGAGTGAGCTCAGAGTGACCGGCAAGGGACCTCATGACAAGCCAGCACACACCACAGCACAGCCAGCCAAGGCAGGTGGGCCCGAGGCCCGTGGCCGCCTGGGGGAGGGTCAGGGGGGACACACACGGGGCAGCTCCTGGATTCCAAACTCCAGAGCACTGCTCGCCAGGGCATGCACCCAGATGGACAGGCACCCGTGCACACAGACACGCTCATACCATGCACATAACACACGTTCACACACACACACGTGTCTACACACCTCGGCTGCTGGGCTGCAGGCACGGGGCTGCCTGTGGGGTGTCAGATACCTGCCCGCCCCCCCGGACCTCGCTATTCAAAAGGAGAAATCAGCCCTGGCCGGTGGCCCGGTGGCTAGAGCACCGGCCGGCACACCAAAGGGTCAAGAGTTCAATTCCCGGTCAAGGGCACGGGGCCTCAGTTGGGGGGCGTGGGGGAGGCAACCAATCGACGTGCCTCTCTCACGTCCCTTCCTCTCTCTCTCTGAAGGTCAGTGGGGAAATGTCCTCTGGTGAGGATTAACCAAAGAGAGAAAGAGCGAGAATGAAAGCAAGAGAGAGAGAGATAGAGAGAGAGAGAGGAATGAAAAGCCCACGCCTGCTGTCCTTTTCCTCGGCGAGAAGAGAGGGGGGAAGGGGCACCAGGACAAGGAGCGCGCACAAGCCCCCTGGGGCCCAGCCAGAAACCCCCAACCTGCAGGCGGGGGCGCCCCGAGGCCCCAGCCCAGGCCCAGGCCACGCTGCCTGGCTGACCAGAGAGGAGAGCTCCCAGCACCCCTTGCACACGGCCCGGGCGGACCCAGAGCCCACCCAATGCTGGCCGCACAGCCACACGGAGCCGGTGAGAGACCACAAAGCAGCCACGTCCCCTCCCGAGGCGCCCGCCGCACGGACACGCTCCCTCTTTATTGTTATTTAAAGTGACGGGCGACCCGAAAGTCCGACGGCCGGCCGGCTTCCGTGTGTGAGCAGGCCTGCCAGGCCCTGCGTGTGGGGTGACTCCCCTGCCCGCCACCCACTGTTCCTTCCGCACCCCGACTGCGCGGCCCCGGGGCGGCCCCAGCGCCCTGAGCCCCGTCCTCCTCCGCGACCAGGTGCAGCTGCGGCTCGGAAACGCCGGCGGCCGGCCAGCCTCTCTGCGCGGGGCACACGCGTGCTGGCACCGGGCCGTGCCGTCCGCCCCGCGGGAGACGCCGCTCCTGTGTGCCCACAGCCCCGTGTGGAAAGCAGGCCACAGGCAGCGAGGCAGCGGTGTGGGGACACGGGAAGGGAGGTGGGGGAGGCGGGCGGAGGGGAGGGGGGCGGACGCCGGCCGGAACCCAGCTCCCCACGCCGGCCCAGCCGGCAGCTTGCCGGCAGCATGTTCACAGATGTTTTCACTCCGTGTTGCAAATGGGCTCCAGCTCGGCGACATGGCTGTTTGTTCTAGGAATCAGAGGGCTGGCCTGGCCGTGAAAGAGGCCTGCCCACCCCCCGCCGCTCTTTCTCCCCCCAAAACCCCCGCCTCCAGCCCCGCCCCGCCCCCTCCGGGAGGGCCAGGCCCGTGCAGGCCCCGGGGGTAGATGCCGGCACCTCCAGGGTCTCAGAGGCTCCCAGCACAGTGTGCTCCCGGCTCCCACGGGCTGAGGGGCCGAGTCGGCTCCAGCCACGGCGTCAGCCCCCCTGGGTGGCATGTGCACAGCGTGACCCCGAGTTTGAAAGAGGCGCACGCGGGATGCACGTCCCTGCCTCCCCCGCGAGCCCCAGGGCACAGGCCACCGTCACTGCCCGGCGGGCCAGGCTGGCTCTTTGCCGGCCAGCTGTGTGACCTGGGAGGCGGGGGGAGAGTGGGCCCCATGCTCCAGGGAACCCCCTGACCTGTCTGTCCTGTCCGTCTCACCGTCTGTCTCCATTCCTCTCTGTCCTGTCTGTCCCACCGTCCTTTCCTTCTCTATTCCTCTCTGTCCCCTCGGGCTCTCCCCACGAGGCCTAAACCCGCACAGAAGGAGGCATTTACGCCGCAAAATTTATCACACACCCTCCCCCACTCCACGTGGCCCGCGTGTTACTGGCAAGAGGCCGGCACACGCACCCTGCGCGCATGCACCCCGGACACAGCTCCCCGGCCCCCGGGAGGGCATGGAGGTCCGGGCTGCAGGCGGCCCGGCCGGGCGCTGATACCTCCCTGATAACGTATTGTACAATTAGATCCATCTGACAATTTCCATTATGGCTGATAAAATATTTATCGGGCCTCGGAGATGCTGTCTGGCCCTCGCACCATTTGTTCTGCTAATGGGGGGCGGGGGTGCCGAGGCTGCAGACGGGCAGACAGAGCGCGGGGAAGCCGGGCCCAGGCTCCTCCCCGCCTTCCCATTAGGTTTGCAAATTGCCGGCCGCGGCCATACATTACCGCCCGGCCCGGCGAGATTGATGCCCGGCTGACAGGGCAGGTAGGGGACGGGCGGTGGCATTGTTCCGGGGAAGCATTCGTCATGGCGGGGAGGGCGGGGGGGGGGGAGAGAGGAGACCGCCGACCGGCCCGCACCGCTCCACGTGACAGAGCCTCGGACGCTGTCGGCCGAGCGGGGAACTGCAAACATCTTCTATTATTTAACCAATCAGCTCCGTCAGTGCCAGGGCCGTGGCCGGGACTGTGCCGGGGAGCCCGGACCACAAGGATCTCCCGCCACCAGCGGCGGCGGCTGAGGCTGCGTTCCGTAAGGCGCAGGCACACAAGTGGCCTCCTTGGACACGGGGTTTCCCTGGCCGGCGGGGAGGGGAAAGGAGGGGAAAGGTGGGCCCAGTGCCCGCTTGGTGCCGGCTCAACCGAAACACCCACCACTGCCCGCTTCATCCATCACTGCCGGCTTCTCCTCAAGCCCAGCCGGCCCCCCTCCTCCCGCCCTGCCCCCCCACACAGCCGCCCTGGACACTGAGGCGGGGACCCTGTGGCTGCAGGGCCCTGGGAGGCAGAGAGGGACCGTGGGCTGCGGCCCCCACCCACCCACAGCCTGGCACTCGGGCAGCCTGTGTGCCCACGAGCGGCTCCTTGCTGCAGCCCCGGGCCGGGCTGGGGGGCGGGCACGTCTGGCTACCACAGGTCAATGCCCCGGATGGGTCACCCCTACATTAACAGCCAGGGGGGCGTCACCCGTCCCGAGGAGTGGGGTCCGGGCAGCTCCCAGCCCAGGCGAGCAGCGGGCTGGAGGTGGGGGAGGGGGGAGAGGGGCCGGAGCCCTGACCCCGGGACGTGGCCTCCGGGGGCCGTGGGCGCGTCCGAGGCGGGGCGGGGCCTGGGCGAGCCCGGTAGCCACCGTCCCCTCGGAAGGCCAGCGCCGAGCAATTAAATTAAATTGCCGCTGTCCCTGCTTTGAGGCCACCCTTGATTTAAGGCCAGAAAAGGAAGCAATTAAATTTAATAAAAACCAGGTTCCTAAACAAAGATATACGGCCGGGCAGCCATCCGGAGCGGCATCCGCCGGAGGACCGGGCCGCCGCCGCCGCCGCCGCGGGCTCGAGGCTCTTCCCCTCGCGGCTCCCGGGCCGGCCTCGCTAATGACCTTGTCAAAACCGGAGCAGACGGGCCCTCCTCGGCGGCTCCTCGCCGGGCCGACCGCGTGACCCGGGGAGGCGGACGGGCCGCTCGGGGGGCCGGGAGGTGGGAGGGGGCCGGGGGCCGGGCAGGCACGCCTCCTGAGGAGACCACAGCCTCTGTCCCCCACCCACCCACCCCTGGTCCCCCCGCCCCCAGCCCACGCGGCCCAGGAGCTCCGGGGAGCAGCTCCCTTTCCCGTTAACAGAATGGGGGGAGGGGGCGGGGTGCAGGGCCTCCATGGGGGTCCCCCACGGTGGGCCCGCCGGTCCTACAAGGCTCTGTGCTCACAGCGGCCAGCAGCCAGAGCCTGGACTTCAGCCACCAGGGGACAGTGCGAATGAGGGGGGTCTTTGGCTCGGACAGTGACACGGGCCACCCCCTCCGTGGTGCCGGCCGGGGACGCGCCCTGGGGGGTGTCAGCCAGGTCAGAAGCCCCAGCTGCCCCCTCGCCCACCCCACCCTGCTCTGTCTCTTCGCTCTCTGCGCCCGGGTGACCGGTTCCTGAGCGAGTTATCCATCTGCTGCTGGCACCCCCGTCCGGAGGTGGCCCCATGGTGCCCTTTGCAGGTCCCCATGGAAACCCCTAGCGGGGGGCGGGGCGGGGAGGGAGAGGGAGGAGGGACTCCTGCAGGTTTCCGGGGTGGGAAGGACCTGGGACGGCAGCAAGGTGCAGGGGGCACACATGGGGTCCCCCCCACCCCGTCCCCGACCACCAGGCCGCCTGCCCGCCCCCTAGACGCGAGAAATTCGGGAAAGAACGAACGCCCCGTGGTGTCCCTGGCCAGCCCGGCACGGGGACACTGAGGGCTGAGCCCGAGAACAGAAACCCCATTATCTCCTCCCAAAGGTCAAAGTTGAACGCCCACGGCTCCCGGGCACCACGGAGGGGGAGGTCGGAGGGCAGCCAGGGAGCGTCTTCGCTCTCCCCCTCCTTCTTTCAAGATCATGAAGCAGCAGCGGCACCAGAGAGACCTCAGCCCCACGCCCAGCCCCCCTCCCCCACCCCCACCCCGAGGTGCCTGGCCCGGCCCCAAGGTCCCCGGCCACCTCCTCCTAAGCAGCGGCTCCTGCCCACGTGGCCCCAGTGTGGCCGCCAGGTCTGTGTCCTGGGCCCTGCTGGGCCAGGGCAGCAAAAAGCCTTCTGGAACTTTCTGGAACGTCCCAGGCCCTCGCGGTATAGCCTTGCAGCTGAACCTTGCCCCCCGACGCCCACACATCTCAGTGCCTCTGGGCCCCGAGGCCAGTGTGGGGCCGCTGGTTCCGATCGGGGCACCTTCGAGGGGTCCTCGGCCGGAAACCAGCAGACACGATCCACCCTGGGTGGGCCCAGCCGGGAGACTGGGGGGCAGCGCCCCCACCCCCAGGCCGGGGAATGGGAGAAGGGATGTTTCTCCCGGTGTCACGGATACCCCCACAAACCCGCCTCCTAGGAAACCCAATGCCCAGGTGCCTGGGAAGGGGGTGTGGGGGGGGGATGAGACGGGGCCTCGGGCGCAGGCACCTGAGAAGGAAGCCTTGAGCCGGCCTTTGTTCACCCGGCACGCCTCCACCCTCCCGCACACACACACCCGTGCACGGCGCCGCCTCCTCCAGGGAGGCCTCCCGGATGGCCTGCGGGGGCCCGGCCACATCTGGTGTCTGGCTACCGGCCCGGGGACATCTGGGACGTGGGACACAGGAACATCCCAGGGCCGAGGCCTGCCTGGGTGGCCGGGGTGGCCGAGGGTGAGGGGGGCGCGTGGGAGCGTCCCCCTGGCAGCTGCCCCGTCCCCCCCAGAACTGATCTCAGGCACATGACCGGGCTTTGCGGGCAGGCGGGGGGCGGCCCGCGGCGCATTCCTCGCTGCCTGTGCGACAGGCTCGCGTCTAAATCTGCACCGTGTGACCGCCTCACGTGCCGGCTCTGGGGCCGGCGGTGGCCACGGGGTCAGAGGAAGGGGAGGGCGCCCGGAGCCGCCCGAGGGCGCTGCCCCTCAGTGGCCCCGCTCCGAGGCCCCCGGGGCCGGGTGGAAGCCGTGGGGGGCCAGCAGGGAGCGGGTGCCCGGGTCTGACTGCACGACCCAGGCTGGTGGCTGCACCACGGGCGGCCGCTCTCCTGGACTCCGTCTCCTCGTCCGTAAGAGGGACAAAGACTCCTTCCCCTGCCCGCCCGCCAGTCACCCATCGTCTGCTGGCCCAGTGGTGGGCTGAGCCCTCCCCGGCAGGGCCAGGGCCAGGGCAGGAGGGAGGAGGGGCGCCCTCTCCCACCACATGCGGTCCAGGGCTCTCGGGGGTGACAGGGCCAGCAGAGCCTGGCTCCCGGCGCCCAGCACCCGGCAGGACGGGGGTGAACCCGGGGCTGCCCAAAGCGGGGTTCACGGGCCAGGGTGGAGGCAGCCTGCAAGGTCCACAGAGCACCCAGGTGGGCAGGAGGGACACAGGAAATGCCCGAGAAGCAGACCCCCCCCCCTCAGTCCACACCAGCGCTGGCAGCTGCGGCCAGAGAGCCCGCTCTGTGGCCTGGGAAGCTGAGGGCCTCGGAGCTGGACCCCAGGGCTGGGGACACGGGGTTCTGGGGGTCAATGTGCTCTCAAACTAGGAGCCGACTTCTCTGGACTCCATGAAACGTGGCAGGCACAGTGGAAGGGCCTGCGGCACGGCCAGGCCTGGGTTCAATCCCGGCCTTCGGCCTCCCGCCCTCCATGGACACACGGTGACAGCGAGACATGAGGACAGCTCGAGGGCGGGCAGAGGCCTGGCCCTGGGGGCACTGCTCAGTGCCCCACCCAGTGCCTCTCTCCTCCGCTGCCATTGCCTGGCCTAGGGCAGGTGGCTGGGGCAGATGGCTGGGGCAGGTAACGGGGGAGGGTGGGAGGGGGGAACAGTTTGCTTGGGGCAGGTGGCTGGGGCAGGTGGCCAGAGGTGGCAGCAGCTTCTGTCTTTCTAGGCTTCCAGTCACAGGCCCCCCAGACCCGTTCTAGAGTTGGCATCGGCCTTGCCGGGGTGCAAGGACCCCCTGGCCTGCCCCCGTGCCCCGTGGCTCCCTGACAACGCAGCCCAGCCAGGTCCTGGCACCAGGGACCCAGCAGGAGACGCCCACGCTGGCTCTCCGCTTGCCACCAGCACCCAGAGGAGCCCTGCCCTCCTCCCCTCCCTCCCTGGCTGTGAAGGGCCCGAGGAGGGTCCCGGGGGACGGCCCAGGAGCCCAGCGGGAGAGCGGGGTGTGGGGGGGGGACAATGGCCGGACCTGTTTCCCGGGAAACCCGAGCCTGCAATTACACCTCGGCCCGGGGCGGCCCCAGGGCCCGCTCGGAGGAGGCAGCGGGCGAGGAGACCCTCTCATTGTCACTGCCAGGCTGGGCGCGGGTCCCGGGTCCGGTTACCGGGCTCACCGCCGGCGAGTCACCTGCCCGCCGGGCCTGGCAGTGCCGGGCGCCCTGGCGGGAGCGGCCGGAGTCCCTCCCCAGCGGCGGGAGCTCCTTGTGGCGCGCAGATAAGGAGCAGGGGCCCCGTGTTTCCTTTCCAGAGAACACGTCGGGCCGGGCACAGTGTCGGCCGCACAGGAAGGGCCCGGCCCGCCCTCCCCGGCGCCCCTCCCGCCCAGGGACCCGCACCTGCTCCTCCCCGGCCCCGGGGGACACACGGGCGGGTACCGGTGCCCAGGCAGGCAGGGTCCGCAGGCCACCAACGTGAGGGGGACCAGGACCACTCTCTCCTTCCCAGCCAGGAAGGGGCCAGAGTGGGGGGGGTTCATCCCCGATTTGTGGGGTGCTCTGCAGACCTCCAATAAGTGGGCCACCAGGACCTCCTCCCCATGGACCCTGACCCTGTGGGTGGCCGGCAGCCCCCTGATCCCCACCAATACCGCCGAGTCCGCCCCCGCGCGATCCCCCACCCAGGGCAGGGCGGGGGTGGGGGGTGGGAGGGGCTGGGGGGCTCCGGGTGCCCCACGCGGGCTCACAGCCAGGCCCGCCGCCGAACAAAGGGGGCCTGTTCCCCGCCGCGGCCGCGCGCAGCTTAGGGACATTTTTGTCATTTTTGAGCAGCTCACGTCTTAAAAAGAAAATCGCGTGTAATCGCTTTAGGTCTAATCTCCCGGTTTTGCGCACTCCAGGTGCCAGCCCGGCCTCGCCGGACCCAGGGGGTCAGGGCCCCCGAGGGTCCCGGCCCTCGGCGAGGCAGCTGCCCGGCCCCGGGGCCTGCGGTCTCGGCCTGGGATGTGGCCCCTGGGTCCAGGGTTCCCGACGGCTGAGACAGGAGGAGGGAGGGAGGGTGAGGCACCCCCGGCGCTGGTCTGGGTCCTGAGCGGGACCCACCGTCCGCCTCCCAGCCGCTGCTCGGGCTGGGCCCCTGCCAGCAGCTTCCTGCCCTGAAGAACCAACATGCCAGGTTCCCGGGAACCTTCTGGAATCCGGCTGGGCCCTCCAGCCCTCCCCACACGGTCCCCATCATTTGGGAGGCTCTGAGGCACCGGCCTCCCGTCCCAGCAGCCTGTAGCTCCAAGAGGCCCACCCACCCGCCTGCCCGCAGGCAACCTGGCCGGTTCCGGGTTCCGGGCCCCTGGACGTGGCTCCGCTGAGTGACTCGGTTAGCGGGCACCTCTCCACTGGGTTCCGCAGGCGCGAGCTGAGGCCACCGGCGGTGTCGGGGGCCTGGGGTGGGTGGCGATGACGTCCAGGGGTGGTGGGTGCCCGGGGTCCTTCACTGGGGCCAGTCCTGCCCTCTGTGACCCCCTGGGCTGCTTCAGCACCACCTTCACGTGGGGGACCCCCTGCTCCCTCCCGTCCCAGGCCGGGCTCCACCGCAGGCCCCTGCAGAGAACAAGGGCGTCACCTCCAGGGCCTGGTCTGTCTGTGCCCGAGGGGGGGGGGGGCAAGCGTGGCCACACATCGCGGTCTCACGCCACCCCCCATGCACCTGCCGCCTGCATCACATCTCAGCTTCCCGGAATCGTCCCGTGTCTTCGCGAGCACCCACCGTCTGGGGGTGGGGGTGGGGGGCAGTCAGGCTGGGTGTTCATTTCCGCCCGGTTTCCCATCGACGTGGGGCACAAGCCCAGTAGCCGTGCCTGCCAGAGGCGGGACCCTGGGCCCCAGAACCGTGCCCCTCGGCCCAAGAGGTAAGTTCTGTCCGACATGCACCATCCCTCCCCCGCAGGGAGCAGGGGCCCCGGCTGGTACAGGCGCTGGGGAGGAGGTGGGCGCGGGGTTTTCAGGAGCCCCTGCCATGTTTTTATTTCTATAAAAAAAATAATGTATATATTGATTGATTTCAGAGAAGAAGGGAGAGGGAGAATTAGGAATATCAGTGCTGAGAGAGAATCATGGACCGGCTGCCTCCTGCACGCCCCCGACTGGGGATCAAGTCCACGACCCGGGCCTGTGCCCTGACCGGGAATTGAACCCTGACCTCCTGGTTCATAGGTCAACGCTAAATCACTGAGCCGGGCCGGCTGGGCCCCCTCCCATGTTTACCGGGCGTCCAGGGCCCAAGTCAGCCGACTATGCCTGGTACAGCCTATCTGCCTCCGGGGTGGGGCCTGGGTGCCCCGCCGGAAGCTTCTGGAAAGTTCCAGATGATTCTCAGAGGCCAGCCACACCCCCCCCACGAGCACCCAAGACGGGGCTCTGACCAGGCCCGGTTTCCTGTCCACCCTCCAGCCAGCAGCCTCCCCTCCGCGCCTGCTGGCCAGAGAGAGGCCTGGGCAGGGACCAGGGCCCGGGTCCAGGTTCTGACGCTGTTGTAAACATCGCTGAAATAATACTGCGAGGACGACACAATGACCGCACATTTGTCCCCCGGGGCCAGGCTGCCTCGACCCCGCCCTCCGGGGTGCCGAGAGAGGGCGGCTCCCGCAAAGACCCCACCCAAATGCCAAGAAACACACGCTCAGACCTTTGAAAGGTGCCTGCGCCCCACCAGCCTGCAGACTGCTCCTTCCCCAGCTGTGTAATTAGCACACAAAGAACTCTCTCCTCCAAATTAAACGCAGTAATTGGGTTTTCAAAAAACTCATTTAAGCCCTGAACCCTTTGGGGGAAATGCCATTGTTTACCTATTAAAGGGCCAGGGCAAGCTGAACGGCTTCCCCAGGTCAGGGCCTCAGGGCAGGACCCTGGGCCGAGGAGGCTGGTCCCGCCGCCGTGCCCCTGAGCCAGGCGGTGGGAAGGACAAACCGAAAACGCAGGAAGATGAGACTCTTCACCGCGAGAAACGGGGCGAGCCGCTCAGGGCGGGAATCTGTGCACAGGGAGCTCTGAGAACTAGTCCCCCCAAAGTCACGGCCGAGGAGTGGGCGACAGCGGAGTGGCGACAGGTCGGCACAACACGCGGTGACGTGGCGGGGACGGTGACGGAGCGGTCGGGCGGCTTCCCGCACCCTCATGACCCTCATGACCCCCAGCGCTGGGCCGAGCCGACAGTCGGCGGGTTGGGGTTTGTCTGTGATTTGCCATGGACACGGGGGGATGTGGGCATGGACATGAGTTTGGGGTGAACACCTGTGGCTTTGGGAGAGCCCAGCCACCCAAAGTGTCAGGTGTCACCCTGGGTCCCACCCATGTGACCGGAGACTAGAACCCGCCACCACCAAGGCACAGGGCCCCCACCGTCCCGGCCTGAGCGCCTCATGAGAGGTCCGTGTGGGTTTCCGTGCACAGCTGCTCTGCCCCGGCCGGTCTGAACGTGTTATGTGCATGCGCACACACATGCACGCACACCCACATATGCACACAGGTGTGCACATGCACATACACTCCTGCACACACATGCACGCACATGCCTGCACACACACATAGGCTTCCCTCCTGCCATCCCATCAGGGTGCTCAGGGGCCCTCACCCCCGGGGGGAACCCGCCCGCAGTGGAGAGGAGGAGATGAGCAGCTGATGTCACCCCACCTGCCTTCTGTCGCAGCCACAGGCCCTGCCCACCTCGAGGCTGGTGGCAAAGAGGAGAAAGCGAGGGACCCGCTGAAACCGGTTTGGCTCCATGGATAGAGCCTCGGCCTGCGGACTGAAGGGTCCCAGTTTTCGATTCCGGTCAAGGGCACGTACCTTGGTGGCTGGTGCATCCTCAGTGAGGGGCGTGTGCAGGAGGCGGCTGATTGATGTCTCTCTCTCTCATCCATGTTTCTAACTCTCACTCCCTCTCCCTTCCTCTCTGTAAAAAATCAATAAAATATATATTTTTTTAAAAAAGCGAAGGACCAGCACACCCCGGTCACAAGAGGGGCACCCGCCGGGCTGCTGACACTCGTATTTGTCTGCACAGGCCACGCCCACGGGCCCACCTGACAGGCACCCTGGCCCCTGAGCACAGGAGGGAGCGGCAGAGCAGGGCCCACGAGGCCAGGGGTCGTCCAGCCTTGGCCAGGCCAGGTGACCGCTGTCGGCCGAGGAGCCGGGAGCAAACCAGGTGGGGCCCCCTTTACCTCCAGGCGCTCCGCCCTCTAACTCCCGATGACGGCGCTGCCCAGGTGAGCGGGGTGCGGGACCTGCCCCCGGGACACCCACCAACCAGCCTGACGAGTTGCACCCAGAGGGAGAGGTGCCCGGCTGGAGCAGCGGGTGGTGCTGGGTGCAGCCCGTCTCCCTGGGCCCACACGGGTCCCCACACACAGGCACCTGCCCCCACGCGGGTGTTTAACCACCCTCCCCTCTTCCACCACCTCCTACAAACCACAGAGGCCGCCCACTGGCCGGAAACTTCCTGTCAGAGCCCCCCCACCCCCGACCCCCGGCACCACACGGTGGTCCAGCCACTTCCGGGCCTGAGCCTGCAGCCCCCCTCTGGGAGAGACCCCCCCACAACGGGCCGCAGAGCCCTGGCCGATGGGCGCCCTCGGTGTCAGTCCTTCCCCAGAGCGGCACACACACACCCCCACCCAAACCGGGCATCGGGGAGCCAGAGGCAGCTGCACAAACCGGGGTGAGGTGGGTGAACCAGGGCCAGAGCGCGGGCATCTCTGCCCATCAAGCTGGAGGGGTTCCTCCCCTTTTTCTGAAGACCATCCGCTGGGCACAGACCATCCGCTGGGCACAGACCATCAGCTGGGCATAGTCCATCCGCCAGGCATGGCACAGACCATCCACCCAGCCCAGCACAGACCATCCGCCCGGAACAGACCATCCGCCTGGCACAGACCATCCGCCCGGCACAGACCATCAGCCGGCACAGACCATCCGCCCAGCCCGGCCCGGCACAGACCAGCCCATGGAGGACAGGCCAGCTCTCCTGTCCCTTTTGCACACTCAGAACTGTCTCCGACGAAACTGGGGCGGACCCTCCGTGCTGGGGTTCATGGAGGGGGGACAGGGGTTTTCATTCATTCAAGGCCCTGGTGAAGGGAGCGGGCACCCTTGGCCCTCTTCTCAGGAAGGAGCCATGTAGGCAAGAAGCCGGGGAAGGGTTGAGGGGGGAGGCCGTCCCTGATGGAGCCCCCTCCCCCCGGGGCCACCATCCAGCTTCCTGCTCCTGGCAGCGGCTCCCCGCTGAGCCGTTGGGGGCCCACGGGCCTCCCCAAACCGGGGCCGGTGGCCAGCCCGCTTCCCTGCAGCTCCCACCTCCCCCCGCCCCCTCACAGAGGCCAACCATCTCTGCCCCCGGGTCCCCCTGTCCCCTGCCCTGCAGGAGAGAGAGGCCCCGTGTCCATCTCGGCTTTCAGGCCGAAGGGATCTGCAAGGCCGGGAGCTTCCAAAATGAAACCAGAAACCGGTTTCATCATCGGAGCTCGATAAAGATTCCCCCGCGCCCGCCCGGGGGGCCGGCCGCGCACGGGTGACCGCCACCGCCGCCGCCTTCCCCCTCAAGCCCAGCGCCCGGCCTCGGCCGCAGCGGGGACGGACATTGGCTGCAGCCCCCGGAGGGGCGGGCCGGCCTATCTCCTGGGGGCATCGTCTGGGTAAGATGATACCTGATGTAGCAAACAAGAAAAGCAAAGTTCACCAAACCCACAGAGATGGGCCTGGCAAGGGCCCGAGCACCACCGCCGCCGCTCGGGGCTTCCAGCAGCCGGAGGCCAAATCGCCGCCGCCCCGGCCGGAGCCAGCGGGGTCAGGCGAGGACCGCCAGGAGCGCGGCTCCGTCCGGGAGGCCCGGCCGCGCCGGAGTCTATTTTGAGTTTTGCAAAACAAGAGGCCTCCCTCTCTCCATCCTTCCCTTTGACCTTTCCCTCTTCGCCCGAAACCGGCGGCCCAGCCCGATTCCACCGCGGCCCCGTGGCAGGAAGCACTTGGCGGCGGCAGATGGGGCCCAGACCGGCCGCTGCCCCGCTCCCCACCGGCTCTGGGAGGCCCGCACGGGGCCAGCCCTCCAGGGACCCGCAGCCTCTTCGGGTGAAGCCAGTTCCCAGCCTCCTGTCTGTCAGGGCCGAGGGGAGGGCCCGGGGTCGGGGAGCCAGCGCAGGGCCTGACGCCTGGGAGCGCCCAGGCCCCGCCTCCTCCCCCTGCATGAGTGTAATCCACGCGTTATCGGGAGCCCTTCTGGAACATTCTTTCTTTCTCTTTTTTAACACTGACTTTCATTGATGTCAGAGAGGAAGAGAGAGATAGAAACATCGGTGATGAGAGAGAATCGTGGATCGGCTGCCTCCTGCCCGCCCCCTCCAGGGGATGGAGCCCGCAACCCGGGCCTGTGCTCTTGACCGGAATCAAACCCGGGACCCTTCAGTCCGAAGGCCGACACTCTACCCACTGAGCCACACCAGCCGGGGTGGGAACATCCTTTGCCTCCCTGCCTTTGCATGGGCTGTTCCCATGACCAGATCCGCCTTTCCACTGGAGCCCAGGGCCGGAGCCTCTACCCACACCCCTTCCCCCATCCCTCTACCCCCAGCTTCCATCTCCCTCTGAGCACCCAGAGGGATGTTGCTGGACATCCTCAGAGCCCACCTGCGGGTGTCAAGGCCACACCAGGGACGGGGACCCGTTTCTGAAGGAGCACACGCAGGTGACCTCCTCCTCCTCCTCCTTCTCCTCAGAGGGTACCAGGCCCCCGCAGGAGAGTGAGCCCCGAGGCTGCCCGCAGGTCCCGCTGTCCTGTCCCTCACTGAGCAGCTGCCATCAACCCCTGGGCATCAGCCTTTCCATCTGTACAATGGGTCCGCCCTCGCCTATGTCCCCCGAGCCCAGAGACAGCCGCGCCCCCAGGAGCTGAGCCGGGCCGGGGAGGAGGATGCGGGGCCGCAGGGGCCGGCCCGCCTGGGGCCCGGCCAGGCCCACATTGTCCCCCGCGCCGGGCCGGAGAGGGAGCCCACAATGGGCCCCTGTCTCCGGGCTGATGAGACAGCTCCGCGCGGAATATTTAAGCAGCGGACATTCACAGACCGCGCGCGGGGAGGGGCGCGGATGGCTCGGAGGCCGGCCGGGCGATCAATGCGTAATCAGATAACTGCCCGCTTTCGGAGAGGATCAGCCACTCACACGCTAATTCCTCTGCTAATTAACCGCCTGCTAATTGCTCTGGGGCTCGAAGGCCTGTCATTATGCCTGTAACAGCCCGTGACAGCCCTGGGCCTGGGGCTCGAGGCCCACAAAGGCGCCGGGTCCTTAATGAGGGGCGCAGCGCCGGGACCCGCACCCTCCGCCCGCCCGCTGGCTCTGCATCCGACAGCAGAGGAGAGGCTGGGGCCGGGGCCACATAACTGCTCCCCACATTCTGCTCTCCGAAATCCCCGCCTGCACCAGCCGTGGTCTGTGTCCGGCCACCTTTCCTGGCCAAGGACGCGCCCTCTGAGCCAGCTCCCTGCCCCTCAGAGCCGCTGGGCAGCCAGGTGTGGCCTGGCTTCGGGGCCTCAGTTTACCCTGTGTGACCTGCTGGGGTGGTGCAGGCCACAGGGGCCCCAGGAGACCGAGAGGCTGGGGAGTCTTGTGACTGTCCTCCTCCTCCTCTTCCTCCTCTTTCCCCCTCTTCTTCCTTCTCCTCCTCTTCCTCCCCTTCCCCAGCCTCTCCCCCTCCTCCTCCTCCTTTTCCTCCTCCTTCTCTGCCCTCTCCTTTTCCTCCTCTTCCTCTTCTTTCTCTTCCTCCTCCTCCTCCTTCTCCTCCTTCTCCTCTTTCTCTTCCTCCTTCTCCTCTTCCTCCTCCTCCTCAGTGGGCACCAGGCCTGGCCCCTGGTCCACCAGCCCAGGCTGCGTGTCAGGACGTGGAGGGGCCGCAGTAACTGGACGGGGAGGAATGTTCTCTGACCGGTTCCTGCAGGTGCGCTCACCTCTGGCTCTGCCTGCCTTTCGGCCGGCGAGGGAGAGCGTCAGAGAGGGGCTCGCAGGACCACGGCCCGGGGTGTGTGAGAGCGTCTCCCAGGCCACGGAGAACACAAGGGCCTGGGGCGCCGGGGCGGCGGGGGCCTGGGGGCAGGGGGTGAGGCTGGCACGGGGACCACCCTTCTCTCCAATCGCCAGGCCCTTGCGGCACTGGGACCCTCCAGCAGGTGCTGGCTCCCTGCAGGGCTGTCCGGGAGGGGCGGGGAACCCATGTTTCTGGGCCCCAGGCTGGGCGCGCAGCCCCCACATCGTACCATCTCCCGGAGTTGGGGAGAGGCTGGACCACGGTGCAGCCTGGGGCACAGAGGGCAGAGCCCCGTCTGAAGGACAGGCAGGCCGCACTGTCCCCCTCCCCGGGCCGGGCGGCGTGGGTGGGAACTGGCACGGGGCTGCGTCGGGTACAGGGGTGCTCTCTCTGTGACAGAGGGTCCCGCTGCCGGGCCTGCCCTGTCCCGCCTCCAGTAACGGTCACGTTCAGAGGTCACACGTGCAGACAGTCCCCGGCAAGGTCACGGCCGGCCCGGCCAGGCCAGCAGCCACACAGAGAAGCCCGTGGCGACTCGTGGGAAGGTGCCCCTACTCAGGCCTGGGCTCCTCCGGGGCCACATCTGATGCTGGGACACCTTGGCCCCGCTCAGCACCCACAGCCTCAGAGAGAGGGCGTCTGTCTGCCTGGGAACCCGAGGGGCAGAGCCGTGTGCCCGGGGCAGCCCCCTGCCCGGCCCCGGAGGCCTGTCCCTCAGCCGCCCAGCCCCGCCCAGCCTCCCTGGGTGCAGGTCCGACAGGCACCCAGAGACCCTACTTGGAGCCTCCCACGGGGCGGCTCTCCTGGCGCCCAGAGCGGCCGCCCCGCGCCCCTGAGCCCGCACCGCTGCTCCCTGCCGCCGGGACGCGGGCGGGTCCTGGTTTGAATTTGCGAGGTCGGGCTGGTTTTCATTGCCGGAGCCGCCTTCCCGGGCCTGCAGGAAGGTGCAACCTGTTCAAAGTGGAAATAAAATAAAATGCGCAGCGTCTCCCGCCCGCCTGCCCACCCTGATTAGATTAAACCCCGGGCCGGCGAGGGAAGCCCCCAAATTCGATTTCCTTTGCCAGTGGTTTGGGGCGGCGGGGGCCGCGTCTGGAAGAAGGCGGGACGGTGGGTTTGGGGGGCCCAGACGGTTCACCTTTTTCCCTCGGATAAGGGCCCTTTCTTCCCCGGGCGGCACCGGGGTTTGGTTTATGCTGCCCAGACCCCCACCTCTTCCAGAGCCGGGGTCGTGCCCGCGGGCAGAGCCTCCGCCAGGTTCCTGATCGACATGAAGCCGGATCGGTGGCTCCCGGATCAGACACCCCCCCTTTGGAGAAACCCGGGACCCCGTTCGCCCAGCGGCGGGTCCCCCTGGGGCTCAGCCCCTGGACACCCCACCCCGCTCAGCCGCGCCGGACTGTCTGGCCGAGAAGTCGCACCATCAGACAAAGAGGGGTCTTTGCCGGGAGAGTCGGGGGTCGGGGGTCCCAGGAACCGACTGGAACTGCAGTGCGTTTTGTCTTTTCCCGCCCTGAGTGGAGGGCATGGGGGCAGGGGGGAGTGGGCCACGGGCAGGTGGGCAGGCCTGGCCATCCGTCCTTCCCACCGGCCGGCGGCTGCCGCGCGGCCCCCGACCTCCGCCGACACCACGTGCAGCACAGGGGCTCCCGGCTCCCTAATAAGATCCACACCCGCCGGGCGCGTTTAATGGGAAAGGTCTGGCGGTGCCCGCCGCCCGCGCGGCCGGCCCCACTGAAAGCCCTTTGTTCGGGGGATTAGGGGGGGATTCGCTTTCATTTTTCAGGAGGTGCACGCACTCCATCACGCGGTTACCGGCGCGGCGGCCGCCCCTCTCCCTCCCCAGCCCCCCACTTCTTCCAGGCACCCAGCCTCCACTCCCTCCCGGGGTCCCCGGCCGCCGGGAGTCAGGGTGCCGGCTGCAGGGAGGTCTCCCCGGGCCCTCTCAGCGGGGGGCCAGGTAGCAGGCCAGCGTCCAGGCTGGGGCCCAGGTCCCCGAGGCCGTGCAGCCGCCACGTGGTCCCGCCCCCCGTCCCCCTGTCCTGCCTCCGGCTCACACATCTGGTTCTCTGCACGGGAGGCCACGGTCATTTCTCACTGCCGCCCTTTGTCCCCGGCCTGGCGGGGGGAGCCGAGGGGGGCGGGGGGCAGCGGGGGGTAGTGGGGGGCAGCGGGGCCCACAGGCCAGGGCGCCCAGCTCCCTGGGCTCCACAGAACCGGCCTGATCCGCGGGGGCCCCTGGCCACGGCGTGGGCTCCCCGGGTCCCGTTTTAATTAAGACCCGACCTCCGTGGAGCCCCTTCCTCCCGGACGGCAGGCTGTTAGCATAAAAGGCCTTTTTCAAACCCGCGTCCCGCCGCCCGCCCCTCCCCCACCCGCCCCTGTCCCGTTCCCGTGGACGCTGGGGCTGAGCGGCCGGCCGGCCGGTGGTGCTCGGGGCCCCCGCTGGGAGGTGGGCTCCCGGGGCCCAGGCCAGCTGACCCCGGGCGCCCGGGGGGCGAGGCTGCCGAGGAGGCCCTGCCAGGCCCTGCCAGGCCCGGCGCCCACTCCCCCAGCCCCGGCC
>PVJN01031351.1:0-24932 GCA_004026805.1 Lasiurus borealis
TGTAGTTTTGGTGTGGTTGTGAGAGGCAGCACGTATAGGTGTATACCTTATGCCGCCATCTTGGTTCTCCATAGCTGTGTATTTTTAATTAATTGTAACCAGTGTGTATATTCTTTCATTTAAGTAGCACTATAATGATAAAAGGCAGCCCCTTCCTCACCCATCTCTATCCCAACCCAACTTCCCAGGATCAAACATCCTCAACTCTTTTAGATGTTTTCCTTAGTATTGTTATTTCTAAATAATACAGTTATAATACTACTTCTAGATGTGTCTTTTTGACATCTATTAACTTCCCTTTTTGACATATGCCATGACAGATGAAGACTTATTCCCTTTTTCCTCCTGCCATTTCACCATTATATCACAGTTTTTTGGTTAAATTAATAGTCAAAGTTTAATTAGTAGTCACTACTGAGCCAAGTAATATGCTATAACCTTTTTTTGTACAAACTTTTTTGTATGACCTAACTTTCCTGCAAGTTAATAATTGATTAATTTTTCATTTGTTTTCTGTGAACCACTCATTAATTTCTTCCAAATGCTTCAACATTTCTTTAAAAAGTCCAAACAACAAAAACAAAAAAATAACAATAAAACATAAAAAGGCCCAGTCAGAGTATTTTCTAGGTACTCAAGCACATCTGTTCCTTTTGTGCCCTTCAAGAGCTCTCCATCCTCCTACTCCAGTTTGGATAGATTGCTCTCTAGGCCCAATGGTTGTCCCAGGGCCTCTTCTTTGCTGTCATCCTGGGACTTTCTCCTGTATATTCTCTCCTCTTTCCTGGATACCTTGTCTTTTTCGTTTACTTCCTTGTTTTTCAGCAACACCTCCTTTGGTAGCTTTCTCAGGAAGAGTGAATGGGAGAGACACTTCAAAGTTCTTACATAAGTAAAAATGCCTTTATTCCACCTTTATCTCTGATAGTAGTTTGGCCATATATGAGATCCTTAGTTTAAAAGAATTTTTTCTCCAAGGAGACTTGACTTGGGATGGTGAACACACAATAAATATCCAGATGATGTGTTATCTGGATTATAGAATTGTAATTAATGTCACCCCAATAAATTCATTAAAATAAATAAATAAAAAGTTCAAAGGCACTTACATTTCACCTTATAGATAGATTCCAGTGTTGTTTAAGATGTTTGGAGCTACTCTTACTTCCTATTCTTTACAGGAGACTTGTTTTATTCCCACAGAACCATTTAAGGATCATCTGTTTATCTCCAATTTTCTGTAATTTTCAGAGTGATAAACCATAATATGAGGTTTTCTTCTTTTTTTAAAAAAGGTTCATAGTGAGTGCATACCTATCTTTTTTCCCCCCTTTTCAACGGGTTTCTGTAATCTTGACAATAACTTTTTATTTTAGGTACACTTTCTTCTCGTGAATTATTACCTTTCATATTTGAGAAACTTTCTTGTGTTCTCCGTAAATTTTGTTTCCCTTCAGAGAGTTGGAGATTAGACATTCTAATTTTCTTCATCTGTTTCCATCTTTTTTTGTTTTACTCTCTGAGAAATTTCTGCAATTTTATCCCAGCTATTGATCTTTCAATCCTGGATCATCTATTTTTAATTTTCAAAAACTCTTTCTTGTCTTGGATTGTTTCTTCTTTTTGCAACCCATTCCGTTTTATAGTCACTATATTTTTTCATATATTTTCAAAGAACAAAGAAAAGATTTAGCCCTGGCCGGGGTGAGGATGGGGGTCTCAGTTGGTTGGAACATTGTAATCCCATACACCAAAAGGTTGCAGGTTTTATTCCTAATCAGGGCACATGCCTAGGCTGCAGGTTGGATACCTGGTCATGGCGTGTGCAGGAGGCAGGCAACTGATCAATGTTTCTCTCTGATATCAATGTCTCTCTCTCTCTCTCTCTCTCTCCCTCTCTCTCTCTCTCTCTCTCTCTTCCTTTCTCTTCTTTCCTCTCCCTCTAAAAAATTAATAAAAACATATCCTCAGGTGAGAATTAAAAAATTCCATTATATAATTTTGGAAAGAAAGGCAAATGTGTGCAGTTGTAAATTCACCATGTTTAACTGGAACTCTCAAAGTGACCTATATTTTTATATGAGGTACTTATTTCAATAATATTACAAATTATCAATCTTATAAATTCTTTTCTGAAATAGAACCTTCTATCATTTTGCAAACTGTTTATGATTTTTTGCCTGTTCCATAAGCTTATAAAATAAGAAGGGCTTGGTTTCTGAGTCACAGGCAGAGATCAAACAAACTCCTGGATTTCAAAGTAAGATGCTGAGAAAGCCAATTTCTGCCAAATAATTGTTCTAAGACTCCACATCCTTCCTTCAGTTTATCTGGCAGGTTGATTCAGATGGGAATATAGTTGCATTTCCAAACAGATGGGGAAGGCAGCTCTGGCAAAGGAGGCCCCAGATGAGTTTGGCTTTTCATAATAAGCATTCCAACTTGTTTTCACAAAATAATCTTCCTGCAGGAAATATAGTTTTGTTGTTGAGGAACATTAAAGAAAGTAGATAGCAGATGGTTTGTGCCATTGCCAGTTTAATTCAGCAAATAGTTAAGGCTTCTTTCTATGATAAGCACTGACCTAGGTTCACATTTTGATTCAAGAAAGCCCTTGTGATATTCGGCAAGTTGAAGTCTGCTGGGGAAACAGACTTGTACACAAATGGCTCTGAAGCAAAACAGCCTGCAGCAGGGTCACAGGGGAGGGATGAGCCGGGGGAAAGTGTGGGAGGAGAGTAGCGCTTCAGATATGGGCAGACCTGGAGAATTTGTATAAGATCTGGAACAGGAGGTGGTCTTGATGTAGGTAGCACTTAGGTAGGCAAGGGAGGGAGGAGGGAGGTAACATTCTGTAAGCACCCACGGTATGCCAGGCACTGATGGATCCTTGTTTACTACTCAACTGTTCTAGTGGCACATAGTGCTCTTGCTTCATTTTACAGATGAGGAAAAAGGAGAGGGACAAAAAGGAGATAAGATTTTGCCTAGGGCCACACAGAGCCACTTCTTAGTAAAGTCAAAGTTCAGGGTTCCTTTGCCTCCAGAGTCCATGCTTCTTCTAAATAACTGAAGGTGTTGTTATAGGAACAGAGGCCCAATTCCCAGGGAGGGATGTTTTCCTTTTTAAAAAAATATATATATATTTTTTTATTGATTTCAGAGAGGAAAGTAGAGAGAGATAGAAACATCAATGATGAGAGGGATCTTTGATCCCACAGCTCTTAGCCCCATAATTATGCTAATGAGGCATCCTTGCCTCCATTCATCCGGCGATGCCACTGTGTAACACTTGCTCAGCCATTTTATTGGTTGTCCCTCTAGTCCTATAACATATTTTTCACACTCACGTTACAGATGAGAAAACGGGGACCCAGAAAGGCAAAGCGACTCGCCCATGGTGTTGTTATCAGGGAGCCATGGAGAGGGAAGGTGACCCTCAGACCCCTCACGCCCACACACCCCTCCTCAAGGAGGACCCCGTGATGCCTGGGTGGCTGACCTGTGGTGAGAGGTGCTGGGTCCTCAGGAAGAAGCCGAGGAGGCAGCCCACGGTGACAGATAGCACAGACAAGATGAGCAGTCCGTTCCGCTTACAAACATCCCTCCCTTGTGCCAGGATGGCACCCAGCACCATGGTGAGCCCACCCTGCTGGCACCATTCCATGCACGTGAGGCCAGGATCTTGGCTGGGGGCTCTGGCTTCTCAGCAGGCAGGTGGTCAGGGTTGCTAAGCACCAGTTACCAGCTACTCGGCCGTGGCTTGAGTGGCTGCCCCAGAGGGAAGCCACAATCCTATTACCAGCTGCATCATTAGGAGCTGGGAGCAGATTAGGGCCTGGGATATTAGAGCAGGCTCGGACCTCAAAGTGCTCCTCTTAAACAGGGGAGGCACCAGGGACTGGTGGGAGGAAGGAGAGGAACATTTGCTTGGCTAATTTGATTTTACCCCCACGTCATTCCAGAAAGAACTGAAGGCAAGGCAATAGGATACTAGCTCATTTCCAAATTAACTTATAACATTGATTAAGCATTTATTGCTCACCGGGTATTATTCTAGAACAGCGGTTCTCAACCTGTGACAGGTCAAGACCCCTTTGGGGGTCGAACGACCCTTTCACAGGGGTCGCCTAAGACCATCGGAAAATGCAGATATTTACATCACGATGCATAACAGTAGCAAAATTTCACGGTTGGGGGTCACCATCACATGAGGAATTTTATGCAAGGGTCGCGGCCTTAGGAAGGTTGAGAACCACTGTTCTAGAAGCACATTACTTACATGAGCACATCTATACTAATAAAAGGGTAATATGCTAATTAAGTCGGACATCCATCCAGACAAAACCACATTGGCAGGGGCTGAGGCAGAGGTGATTAGGGGCTATCAGGCTGGTAGGAGAGAGCAGCTAAGGGCAACCAGGCCAGCAGAAAAGCAGGTAGAAGTGATCAGGCAGGCAAGGAAGCAGTTAGGGGCATCAGGCAGGCAGGCAGGTGAGCAGTTAGGAGCCAGCAGTCCCGAATTGCAAGAGGGACGTCCAACTACCTTTTTAGGCCCAATCCCACAGGCCTGAACTGGCAGTTGGACATCCCCAGAGGAGTCCTGGATTAGAGAGGGTGTAGGCTGGGCTGAGGGACCCTCCTTCCTACCTCTCTCCACCTCCCCCACCCCCCTATCCCCCTGCCACCAATACACAAATTTTGTGCACTGGGCCTCTAGCTTAATATAAACACCAATCCCAAGAAGTAAGTAAAATAGGCATCATTTTACAGATGAACAAACTAAGGCAAAGAGAGGTTGAGCCACGAGCATGTGCTGTGTGCTGACTTGCTCGGTTACCTTACCTGTGTGAATCCCAGGGAATCATCCCGACAGCCTAGGATTCCTTCCTTCATTTTACTGGGAGGGAGATGGAGACCCCTGGAGCCAGAGTCCCCGGGCCAAGGTCATACAGCTAGCAAGTAGCAGAGCGGAATTCAGGCCTATGTTGGTTGGGTTTTCACCACATGCGCAAGCAGGTGGGTTCGAAGGTGCGTAGCCTTTGAAGTGTAGGGAATGCAGGCTTTGAGTCCAGCGGACGTGAGTTCAAACCAGCTCTGCCACTTGCTGTGATGCTTCCTTGAGGGCTGCGTTAAGCCCAAGCTAAGACCTCTGTAGGTTCTCAGGGCCTATTATTTTTAAAAAGATGACAGAGCCGAGGGACCTACATTCAAGTCTCAGCTGTGCCACTTGCTGTGTAACCCTGGACAAGCCATTTGAGTTCACATGCCTCAGTTTCCCCATCCATAACATAGGCATAGTGTTACAGCATCTACTTTATCCACGAAAATATCTGTGAAAGCAGTGCTGAACTGCAACGTGCTGCACAGGGATTATCATCTATATTTAGCATTTTAGAGGAAGATTTTATTTTTGCTCTTTCTAGTGGCCTGCCCTGCCCTTTAAAGCCAGAGGGAATTAACTCTCGTCTATTTTACCAGGAATCTGTAATCTCATTAGGGGCAGTCAGACAGCGCAGGGAGCACAGTCTGTGGTCTGCAAAAGGACTGCACCCCCTGATAAAGCAGGAGAGGGGTGATGAATGGAGAGGACTGGGAGGAGGCATGAGGAACCTCTGGGAGCTTAAGTGGAGGGGGCTAGGATGCAGGCCCTGAAGCCCTGGGCAGAGCTCCTGACTTGGAGGGGACCCTCAGATTCTAGCCCAGTTTAACCAGCTCGGTGGCATTGCCTACCTAAGGATGGGCCACAGTCTTGCCATCCTTAGAATTGGAGAAGTTGGCCAGATGCTTTCTAAGAACCCCTCAGATCAACAAGCCAACCTTCCAAAGCCTTTATTCCTCGCTAATAGCTTTGGGGGTGAGGGTGGAGTAACAGCAAGTCTGGGAGTTTTATTTTTACCCTCCAACTCCAACTCTTAAAACCAAGAATTTTCTAATATACCTTCAAATCCAACAAATGCCTCACTTTCCAATTAACCAGGTGGCTTAGTTACTGTCTAGAAGAGAACACATTCTGAGTAGATATTTGGATTTGCATTTAAGATCCAATGGCTGTTAGCCTTGCCGTGAAGTCTTGCTTTCCACTTGAACTCCAAGACGATTCCCACGGTGCCCCCCCCACCCTGTTTCTGCCTTCTGCCCCTCCCACCCGGACTCTGCACCACCTGCTTCCCAGAATATAGGCCTTTCATTTTGTTGTCCCCCCACTCCCCAACAGTCTTCAACTGAGGAAATGACTATTCATTCAGACACTGTCCTTATAGCAGCATCTCATATCACTCCTCAGGGTGCTGGGACACAGCAATGAATGACAGAGTTCTTGCCCTCAGGGAGCTTAGAAGAAAATGGAGAGGTTCTAAGAAAGGACTAATGCACACTAATGAGCAAGAGACTGATAATGAGCTCACTGAGGATATTTGCAAATGAAATCAAAAGGCTCTAGGAAAAGAACTCTTCAATATTTCCCCATTTCCCACAGAACCAGTTGCCTTATACTGTTACAAGATATGCAGTCCCCCCTCCCCCCCTCCATAATGAAAAGCAAGTTGAGGAATGCTAGCTGAACAAAGTTAAGCAGGTTCTTTATTCCAGGACAGCTCAAAGTCAGACTGCTCAAGTTCAACTACACTTATTAGCTGTGTGACCTGGGGCAAATTTCTTAAACTCTCAATGACATAGGAATAAATACCACAGTACTGCATTTGTGGGGTTGTGTTGTGGGTTAAATATGGTGAAGCATGCTAAGTGCTAAGAGCATTGCCTGGTGCCTTGCAGACATTCACATGTAGTTACTATTCGTTTTAGCAGAGCCTTTACGATCCTATATAATAAAAGCCTAATATGCAAATTGTCCCCTTTGACTGTAAGTTCAACTTGGAGTTCGACTGCTCACTAGAATGTGCACTGACCACCAAGGGGAGGCGAGGAACATGGTGGGCATTGGCGACGCAGTGCTATCAGCAGGCAGCAGTGGAAGTGCTGCCGGCCCCAATGGACCCAGTGGCCCCAATGGGCCCCGATGAAAGTGGGACTCAGGCGGATGGTGTAGCAGGTGAACTGTGGCACCAGGCCAAGGAGGGTGTGAGCAGGGCAACCAGCAGTGACGGTGGGGAGTGGGGCTGCCGCCTGGCTCCCAGGGCCTGAGGGAGTCGGACGGGGGCCCAGTGACTCAGGTGGAAGAGGGTGCACAAGAGTTTGGGGGCCCAGGTGCTGCCCAGGGCCCAGACGTCAGCTGGGACGTGCCCTTCCTCAACAGACACTCGTGCTTCGATGGCAGGCCAGCCCTAGGGACTGTACCTATGCATGAATTTTGTGACAGGGCCTCTAATACTAACATATTTTAGAGGAAGTTTCCAAGTGAGGGACACAGAATCCCAGCCCTCTTCCAGAGCAGAGAATTCCATGGGTCAGGTGTTTGGAGACCTCACTTTGGAATACTCAAGCCTCCAGGATGAAGTCCCTGCTCCTTAGGGAAGTATCTGAGGTCCTCTAGGACTTGCATTTGCTCACCTCTCCAGCATACCACCCTCTCCCTCTCATCATACCTCCAGCTTCTGCAGCACCAAGTGACTTCTAGTTGCTTGGGCCCTGCACCTTCTCTCAAGCTTCCACACCTGTGCCCATGCTATTCCCTCTACCTGGAATGTTCTTCCCTCTGTCTCTAAAGTCACAGGTCAAATGCCTACAGCCTTCCCTGACTACCCCAGATACGACATCTCCTCTTCTCCTTCTCCCATTAACTCCAGCGTTTTCACCACGGCCACTTGGGGATAAACCCCAGTTCCCTTGTAACTCACTCTGAGACAGAAATAAAAATCTATGTGGCCTTTGCTGGTTTGGCTCAGTGGATAGAGCATTGGCCTGTGGACTGATTCCGGTCAAGGGCACATGCCTGGATTGCGGGCTCCATCCCTAGTAGGGGCATGCAGAAGGTAGCAGATCAATGATTCTCTCTCATCATTGATGTTTTTATCTCCCTCTCCCTTTCCCTTCCTCTCTGAAATCAATAAAAAGAATATATTTTTAAAAAATCTATGTGAATAAACTGAAGTCTGTTCCCATGTCATCTGAAAACACCTTGATGGATCCTCCTCAAAGTTGGAGAGTATAGTGGGGGGTTAGGGAAGTACCCAAAGAATCAAGGAGTTGCCCTGCAGAGCAGCTGAAACTGAGGGGCCGCAGGAAGCCTGGAAGACATTGCTCGGGAGACTGGTGCTGCACAGAAGAGGATGCCTTGGGCAGAGAGGAGAAAACGGGCCCGGACCACAGCTCACAAGCACAGCTGCCCCACTCTGCAGAAATGTTTGCCTCGAGCTGTTTCTGACCAGGAAACTCTGTGCATGCTGTGCAGGCTGTGCAGGGTCCATGTCTTTGCTGGTGATTAATGGTTCTCTAGGGCCAGCAGAGAGGCCAGCTCAGCCCGGGAGGTGAGTGTAAGAAGGCTTCCCAGAGGAGGGTTCATTTCGTCAGAGCCCTGAATTAAGCCAGGATTTAATCCAGCACAGGGCGCGCTGGGCAAGGAGGAGGCGAGACAAGAGAGAGCCTGTTCGGAAAAAGGGGCCCCGGCTGGAGGGGCAGAGCGGGTCCGGGAACCCGCAGTGGATCCGGGGGGCTGGAGTGGCGGCGGGCCTGGGGCCTCCCCGCTTCCACCCTGTATCACAATGAGTTTAGGTGGACGGCCTGAGCTCCCAGCTGGGAGGACGGTGATGACAGCTCTGGGTTCATTGGCCGCTTTCCAGAGACATACCAGAGGCGCCTCAATATCCTCCCGGACTCGTCTCCTGGGCTCACGATAGGCTGGGCCTTCCCGGAAGGTTCTCTGTGGACACCGAGGCCGGCGGGCGTGGATTCCTTCGAGTGTTAGTCACCAAGGGGCAGTGCTGACGGCCCGGGGTGTGTGTGTGTGTGTGTGTGTGTGTGTGTGTGTGTGTGTCCTCTCCCGGGTGTGTCACAGCGGACTGAAAGGTCCCGGGTTCCATTCCGGTCGGGGGCATGTACCTTGGTTGCGGGCACAACTCCACTGTGGGGCGTGCAGGAGGCGGCTGATCGATGTCTCTCTCTCATCGATGTTTCTGACTTTCTATCCCTCTCCCTTCCTCTCTGTAAAAAATCAATAAAATATACTGTATTTTAAAATGCAGGTCTTTTGTTGCACTTGCCACAGGTGGCTGGTGGCTGGTGGCTGGTGGCTGCCATACTGAGCAGTGCAGTCCCGGGACATTCTGCATGTTCTAGCAAACATCCTGGGGTCACAGTGAGCCAGAGTCACTGCTCAGATCCTTCCCTTGGAATTTATGTGACTTTGTCCAATTGAGTGACATTCTCTGAGCTTCTCTTCCGCATCTATAAAAGCCAGTGTTCTTTACACTGAATCACACCTCCGCTCATTTGAATATAATAGTTGGAGCAAAGTATAAAGTTAACCCCTTCCCCCCAGCAAATTCACATTATATTTTCCAAATAAGGACTCTTGTTAGCAAATAATAGGAAATTAAATTAAGCTGGTTTAGGTGTGTAGGGAATTTATAGGCAAGGCTGACCATATAATTTGTGGGGCCCAGAACAAAACAAATGTGTGGCTTTTTGTTCAAAAAGCAGGAAAAGCCAGGCCCTGTACTCAGTCAGTAAGAATGTCGTCCCAATACACCAAAGTTGTTGGTTGGCTTCCCAGTCAAGGCACATGTAAGAAGCAATCAATGAATGCAAAAATAATTAGCGCAACAAATCTCACTTCTCTCTCCCTCTTCTTCTCTCTCTCTAAAAAAGAAAAAAAGAAGAAAAGAATCAATAAATATTTTTTAAAAGCAGGGAAAAAGTGCATTTAAGATACTAAAATGTGAAGCTTTTTTTTTCTTCCATAGTATTTTTCTCAGCTTATTATGGTGTTTTTTAATTTGCTATTTGATGTCATTCTTAAGTAAATAAAAATAAAAATTTTAAATTACTAGTATGAATTTTTCCATCATCTTTATATTTTTAATGACAGTTTTAAATGCAAATGTAAAAGCATTTAACTTGTATGCAGGATCATGAAAATTACACAATTTGTTTTTAGTAGCTCATACAAGATATGTATTTTGCGCTTTTTAAAAATTTCTTTTATATTTTTATCTTCTATTGATTTTATTGATTTTTTAATATTTTTATTAATTTCAGAGAGGAAGGGAGAGGGAGAGATAGAAACATCAAAGAGATAGAATCATCCCCTGACTGCCTCCTGCACGTCCCCTACTGGGGATGGAGTCTGCAACCCAGGCATGTGCCCTTGACTGGAATGAAACTCTTCAGTCCCTAGGCCAACGCTCTATCCACTGAGCCAAACCAGCTAGGCCTTTTTATTAATTGGTTTTAGAGAGGGAGGAAGAAAAAGAGAAATGTTGATTTCTTGTTCCACTTAAGTATGCATTCACTGGTTGTTTCTTGCATGTGCCCTGACCTGGTATGGAACACTCAAACTTGGCATATCAGGACAACGCTCTACCAGTGGTCAGCACACTGGGATAGGGGCTTAATCACAAAGAACAACAACAGCCTGTGATTATTGGAATCAAGAGTCTATGTCAGTGGTCAGCAAACTCATTAGTCAATAGAGTGGCAAACTGCAGCTTGCAAACTGCATGTGGCTCTTGGGCCGCAGTTTGCCGAACACCGCTCTAACCAACTGAACTACCCAGCCGGGGCCAAAAGCTTGGATTCTTTTTGTTTTTTCTTCTCTGCAAAGAGCTGAGGGCTCCAGGGTGGTTAAAAGAGTGGCTAGTGGTTCCGGGGAGAGGCTCAGGCAAAAGCCAAAAACCAGGGGAAGGCAGAGGGGTCCCTCAAAGGCCTCTGGGCTCCAAAGGCTCCTAGTCATGCTTGAGGGTGAACCTTTCAAAGAGATACTTGCCCAGCCCAGCCTGGGGGTGGGGGTGGGGAGGGCCTCGGCCAGCCTATGGAGGTGAGTCAGATGTAGCCCATCTTCATGAGTTTCACCTGCTCATCCAGGAGATGGTTCTCCAGGAAGCCACAGAGCTGAGAGTCTGCGTGGGTAGAACCCAGGGCCTGCAGCTCCAAAGGGCCTGGTTCAGGTTCCTCTCCAAGGTCAGGACGGCTTCCATGGCGTCCCGAGTTTCACCTCACTCACTTTGGCACATCCTGGAGGACAGTGTGGCCACTACCCTGGTTTTGCACCTTTAAGAGAAGCTTGGTGCCCTTGCGCTTCTTCTCCGCCAACTCTTGAAAGAAGTGACCCTCACCCTGGAGAGCCACGTCATTGCAGTTGAAACAGAAGCTCAGGGAGAGGTAGGTATACGAGGCCGCAGATGCAGGTTGGCCAGAAAACTGACTGCAGCCTCCACTTCGATGGAATAGTTCTGATAAATTTGGGAACTCATGGTTTTTTAGCAATGGGAGTTAAGGTAAAACAAACAAATAAACAAACAAAAATAAACAAAACACAACAAACGGTGTTGGCTGGTCTCAAAGGCTGAGGATGGCTGAGGTGGTTCTGAAGATGGTGACTAGATGCTCAGGTGTGGGCTTCCTTTCCCCCGACTCTCCTTCTTATTTTGTTCTTAACCAGAACAGTGGAAATGCTGTCCAAAATTAATTCAACTGTTTTTATTTCACTCCTTGATACATGTACCTCTGACCAGTATATTCTCTGCCATTGGCTTACTGGTGAGTGAGGAAGGACGGAAGAGAAAAGGAACTATGGATAGCCTCGTTTCCTTTTTCTCCTGTATCACTTCAGTGTAAGTGGTTGGGTAACACAGGGAAGTAAGAAAGGATAGGATCGGATTCCTTGGTCTCTTGTGTTTCTCAGAATGCCATTGTCTCTTTTTTGTGTTTGAAGCAAGTTCTGATTTGAGGAAAGCGTGGTTTCTCATGGCTGTCAGTTGCAGACATAACATGCGTTCCAGGTACTTGCTTTGAGTCTTGCTGAACTCCCAGGCATCCCCAGTTTGCCTGAATTCTGAGTCCCTCGGGTATCACATACCCTGTATGCCAATTGAGTGGCAAGGAAGAGTGATGGACGTTTATATTGCATACATCTTGTTTGCTCACATCCATACCCCATAGTCCTGTCAGACTTTGCTTATAAAACACAATTTCAAAGATACAATTAATAAGAATTTAGAGATGGTGAAAGCATAGTGTTAATCATGGGACTTTTCTGGTGGCCACAAAACCAGTCCTGTCCAAAAGGCTGGATGGTCACAATTCCACAGGACTCAAGGACAATCGAATGTTTTTATTTATGATTTGTCTGTCTCTTGTTTTAAAAATATTGCCTACCCTTAAAGAAGTTACTCTGCTATGAAAATTTCTAAGAGTTGTGCACTTTCACTTTTCTCATAGATGTCTAACCAACTTGGTTAAAGACTGAAGTAAGAATCTGACTTTTCCCCTAAGGTATGCTAATTCTCCCAGTACCACATGTTGAAAAATCTCTTCTTTTACCATGAACTGAAATTACTTCTCTATAATAAAATCAAGTTCTGTGTATGTTTGGGTTTGTAATACCTTCGTCAATACCACTTTGTCTTAATTACTGTAAGTTTATGATAATTCTTGGTACTTTGCCAGCACTTTTCAGGAATGTATAGGTCTTCAATAAACAAACAAACAAAGAACAACAAAACACTTGTCAAGTTCCAGAAGAAAATTGTGATTCTTATTGTAATTGCATGGAAATTATCAATTTGATAGATTTGACATCTTTATGAGATTGAATTCTTCTAATTCATAAACACATATCTTTCCATTTATTTAGATCTTGTTACAATAGTTTTATTATTTTTCTCAATAAGAGTTGAATATCTTTTTTATATTTATTCCTACACACATTATATTTTTGATGCTATTATAAATAGTATCATGTTTTATTATATTTTCTGTTTGATTCTGGTGTGTAGAAATAAAATTGATTTGGCTCCTGGATTTTGTATTCTGTTAACTTAGTAAATTCTCTTATACTTTTGAGATGTTCTATGTAGACAAATATACTATTAGCAAATATTGGTAGCTTTGCTTCTTCTATTTCAACCCTTACCCATTTTATATCCTTTCTCTCCCACCCCCCCCCTTATTGCTGTGGTTAAGTCCTCCAGTACAAAGTTGAATGTAAAATCAATGATTGGGGATAGTGGTCAGCAAACTTCGGCTCTCGAGCCACGTTTTGCCACTCTGTTGACTAATGAGTTTGCCAACCACTGCCTTAGGAAAAAACATTTTAATAATGTACTAATGTCTTTAACCTGAAATCAAAACTTCTGGGTAAGGGTAATGCCTTACAGCAGTGGTCGACAAACTCATTAGTCAACAGAGCTACAGTTTGCCGACCACTGAGACATCCATATCAAAGAGAAATACTCTCAACATTTTACCACTAAGTGTTTTGCTATTGTTATGTGTTTATTTTTATGGGATTAAGAAGTTCTTTTTTATTTTTAGTTTGCTAAAAGTGTTTTTGCTTTTTTAAATATGTATGTTTCTAACTCCCTAGCATAAGGTGTTCCTACTTACCTTGTTATTTTTTCTTAAAGCTTTATTTAGTTACTAGAGACCTGGTACATGAATTCAGGCACCGGTGGGGTCCCTGACCTGGCCTGTGGGATCAGGCTGAAATCGGCTCTGTGACATCCCCCGAGGGGTCCTGGATTGCAGGAGAGCGAAGGCCAGGCTGAGGGACCACACGAGTAAATGATCAGGGCCAGGGAAGGAGATGGGAGGTTGGCCAGCTGGGGAGGGACCGAGAGAAGGCTCCAGGGTGTGTCTGGCCTCTCTCGCTCAGTCTCCAGCAGCAAGCTAACCAACCGGTTGGAGCATCTGGCCCCTGGTGGTCAGTACATGTCATAGTGACTGGTCGACCAGTCAACTATCTGCCCCTTGGTGGTCAGTGCACATCATAGCTAGCAGTTGAGCAAGCTTAGCATTTCATTAGCATATTACCCTTTGATTGGTTGAACGGATGACTGGACACTCACTTAGCATATTAGGCTTTTATTATATAGGATAATTTACATACCATAAGACTCACCCATTTTAAGCATACAATTCAATGCTTTCTTTTACTAAATTTACTGAGTTTTATAATCATACCACAATCGAATTTTAGCACATTTTTGTCTTCCCAAAACACCTTGCATGCCAATTTTTAGTCAGTTCCTGTTCCCACCCCCATTCCCAGGCAAACACCAATTTGTGTCTCATCTCCACTGATTTTCCCTTTCTAGACATTTTAGATAAATGCAATCCTATAATATGTATTCTCTCTCTCTCTTTTCTTACTTCTTCCTCTTAGCATAATACTTTTGAAGTTCACACATGTTTGTAGTATGTATAGCTAGTTCATTCCTCCTATTGATGAATACTATTACACTGTATGTATATACCACATTTTGTTTTTCCCACTCCCAGTTAGTAAATGTTTGCATCATTTCCATTTTTTGACTTTTATGAATAATGTTGCTATGAACTTTCACATACAAGTGCTTTTGTGGACACATGTTTTCATTTATCTTGAGTAGATATCTATGAGTCAAATGACTAGGTTGCTAAACATAAATTTATGTTGAACTTTTTTAAGAAACTGCCAAGCTGTTTTCCAAAGTGGATATATCATTTTATGTTCCTGACAGTAATGTATGAGGATTCCAATTACTTTACATCTCTTCTCATAGTTACTGTCTTCTTTACTAAAGCCAACCTACTGGATAAGAAGTGGCATCTCCTTGTGCTTTTAATTTGCATTTTCCTAATGACATTTTTTTAATGTTCTTATTAGTTATTCAGATATAGTAGTCCCCCTTATCTGCAGGGGATACCTTCCAAGATGCCCAAGAGATCCCTAAAACCATAGATAGCGCCTAATCCTGTCTATACCATGAGTTTTCCTATATATACATATCTAAGATAAAGTTTAATTTATAAATTAGGCAATTGATAGAAGTTTTGTTCTTATCATAGATCTTAGCATGCTCAGCATAAAATTTATTTCTTACTTTCTTTACTAAGTCCATAACTTTCACCTTTTCACTTAAAGGAAGCACTTTACAACTGCTCTTTGGCATATCCAAATTGTGCATCACTACTCTTGTGCTTCCGGGCCATTATTTGGTAAAATAAGGATTACTTGAAAACAAGCACTGTGATACCATGACTGCCAATCTGAGAACCTACTAAGTAATGGGCAAAAGGACAGGTAGTGTATACAGCATGGATACGCTAGACAAAGAAATGACTTGCGTCCCAGGTGGGACAGAGCAGGACAGCAAGAGGTTTCATCATGCTACTCAGAATGGTATGTAATTTAAAATTTATGAATTGTTTATTTCTGGAATTTTCCACTTAATGCTTTTGAACTAAGCTTAACCATAAATAATTGAAACCACAGAAAGTAAAACCAGAAAGGGAGATTACTGCATCTTCTTTGGTGGAATGTCTATTCAAGTCTTTTGCCTATTTAAAAAAATTAGTTGTTTGTCTCCTTCTTGAGTTGTAAAACTTCTATATATTAAATTTTTATTAAAACTTTGGTATTCTGCCCTAACCAGTTTGGCTCAGTGGATAGAGCACTGGCCTGTGGACTGAAGGGTCCCAGATTCGATTCCAGTCAAGGACATGTATCTTGGTTTTGGGCACATCCCCAGTAGAGAGTGTGCAGGAGGTGACTGATCGATGTTTCTAATTCTCTATCCCTCTCCCTTCCTTTTTTGTAAAAAAATCAATAAAATATATTTTTTTAAAAAATTGTGGTTTGCAAATATTTTCTCCCAGTTTGTGGGTTATTTTTTTATTTTCTTAATAGTTTCTTTTAAAGTACACATTTTAATTAAGTACAATTTATCAATTTTTCCCTTATGGATCATGTTTTTTTTAAAATACGTATTTTTAAAATTGATTTCAGAGAGGAAGGGTGAGGGAGAGAAAAATGGGAACATCAATGATGAGAGAGAATCGTTGATTGGCTGCCTCCTGCATGCCCCCTACTGGAGATCAAGCCCACAACTCTGGCACGTGCCCTTGACTGGAATCCAACCTGGGACCCCCTCAGTCCACAGGCTGATGCTCAATCCACTGAACAACACTGGCTAGGGCTGGATCATGCTTTTAGTGTCACATCTGAGAACTCCTTGCCTAATCCATGGTTAAGAAGATTTTTCTCCTATGTTTTCTTCTAATAGCTTTAGCTCTTAATTTTGGTCTAGGGTCCATTTTGAATTAATTTGTGTGTGTGGTGTGAAGGGATGGATCTAAATTCACCTTTTTGCATGTTTTATCACTGTTTGTTGGAAAATGTATTAATTTCTAATAATCTTTTTGTGGACAGAGGGGACATATGACAGTAATACTCTCAGGTTTGCAGAGGTTTGCTTTATGACCCAGTAAATGTTCAGTTTCATAAACAGTCTACAAGTGCTTGGAAAGGATGCGTATTCTGCAGATGATGGATGCAGTGTTGTATGTACATCCATTAAATCAAACTTGAGAATGCATTAGTGCCAATCTTCTCTATCTGTTCTCATATTTGTATCTTCTATAAATGACTGGTTGAAGTATGTTAGCAACTACTGATAAGATAGTGGATTTGTCTTTTTCTTTGTCATTCTTTCCATTTGTAATTTATATATTTTAAAGCTGTTAAGTTTCATGCAAGTTTTTTTGGTGATTTGATTTTTTATCATTAGGTGGTGACCCTCTTTATGTCTAGCACTATTTTTTTTTTCCTAGTTTGTCTGATGTTGATATCTTTCAGGGAGAAAGTCCATGGATTGTATATTTGAAAGGTTTGCACAGCACCCTTCCCTCCCACTCCCTTCCTCCAGGCCAGGCCCACATCCTTTTATTAATCTAAGGACATCTTTGCTGAATAGTATGCAGCATTGCCTTGGGATGCCAGAGGACACTAACATGTTTTTAACAGGTCATTCAAGTCACTTGTTGTTCTGTATAAAGAAGCAAAAAATATGACAAAGAAAGAAGGTCTGCCTTTCAAAGCCAGACAGACCTAGGAAAGTTCAGTTTGTAAAATAGAAGTAAGTGTATGTACTAGAGCAGTGGTTCTCAACCTTTCTTGTGTTGAGACCCACAGGTTGAGAACCACTAGCAGGGTCGCCTAAGACCATTGAAAAACACAGATATTGCTGAGACCGGTTTGGCTCAGCGGATAGAGCGTCGGCTTGCAGACTGAAAGGTCCCAGGTTCGATTCTGGTTGGGGGCATGTACCTTGCTTGCGGGCACATCTCCACTGTGGGGCGTGCAGGAGGCGGCTGATCGATGTCTCTCTCTCATGGATGTTTCTGACTTTCTATATCTCTACCTTCCTCTCTGTAAAAAAATCAATAAAATATATTAAAAAAAAAAGAAAAACACAGATATTTACAGTACAATTCATAACAGTAGCAACATTACAGTTATGAAGTAGCAACGAAAATAATTTTATGGTTGGGGCTCACCACAACATGAGGAACTGTATTAAAGGGTGATGGCATTAGAAAGATTGAGAACCACTGTACTAAAGGAAGGCGAAACATTGGGGTTCTAGATCCCCCCAGGTTCTAGATTTCTTTTCTTCTCCACATATGTGAAACGTAAAGCACAGAAGCTGACGCCATTACCAGCTTCTCCCACCATCGGATCTGGACTCGGAGGAAAGGCATATCCAGCCAACCTTGTTCCATCAGACTCTGAGGCAGTCAGACCATTCAGTGAGTGGAGACGAGGCTTCCTCCCTACCAGACAGCATCCTCGCACAGCTAAGGAGACAGTGCCTCCTGCTCCCTGGTTGATGCTGAGTATCGTTTTGGGGCTGGGAGAAGAGAGCTCTGCACCCTGAGAGAAATAGCCCCCTCAATGTGAATGAAGGCTTTGGTTTCAACCCACTCACCAAGAGAAAACCTATTCACCTATTCTGTGCTGAGTCCTTGACATGCATGATTTCATCCCATCTACACAACAACCCCATGGGGGAGAGACTGTCACTGTTATTTTACAAATGAGAACACTGAGGCCAAAATAAATGGACTTTCCAAAGATCACTTAGCTAGTACGTAGCAGAGAGGGAGGATTTGGACCCCAGCATTTCTTAACTTCCTGTGTGAGGGCAGAAACCAGAGAACATGACCTCAGCGGGGGAAAGTTTTCAATCCACAGGGAGCAGCCAGGAGAGCAGGTGCGGAGGAGGAGGGAGGTGTGGTCACTTTTCCTCCCACTCCCTTCTAAGGCCTGGTGTGTGGGACAGTGGGACATCAGGGCGGAAGTGACAGCAACCAGGTGTGAATCCTGCTCCGCTTGCCTCCCAGCAAGGGGACAGCAGGTGAGTCACTTAACTGCTCAGTAATCCAGCTTCCTCCTCAGTAACTAGAGGGGCTAATAACAGTTCCTTGTCCGGAGGACAATCTGAGCATTGAGTAGCATCACAAATGAAAAACACATGTTCTGTGTTTTCTTAGGTTCGGTATTTGCCTATCTGGTATCCATGCATCACAGGACCAATGAAATGAAGTCTGTGTTTCTTGTTTTCTTGATGCTCTGGCCTCAACAGCTTTACACACCCAGGGAGAGACCGCCCTTCCCAGGGCTAGAACAACCTGCCCAGGAGTACACCTTTCATATGTTAACCAGCCCGTCTTGAGTCTGCACCCCCTAACCACCTCCGATCCAGCTCACACACACACCAAGCCAGTCTTTCCCTTGCCCTGATCATCCCAGAGTCAGGTACCAGTCAATTAGAGACCACCCCTAGAGCCCAAAGCCCGTCAGATTTGTTCACTGCTGACCTTGCTCGGCCCTACCTTTCCTGCAGGAATCTTAGGGAAGGCTCTGGCCTAGACTGTTCCCTGGCTCCTTTGTCTCCTGACTGACACTCCCGCTTTCCCCGTGGCCCTGCCCTGTGCAGTGACCTCCTCTCTAGGGCCTGTGAGTAACTTCCTTCCTTTCAAGCCTTGTTCTGGTTTCCTCCTGGCCACACTGGCTTTCCCCAAAGCACATCCAACATGTCAACTCTTAGAGTAGCGTAGCCGTTTCTGGCCTATAGCAAACTTTCCATAACTGTTACTACTATCGCTGTTATTCTAGACTAGCTCCCCATTTATTATGTGACCAGAAACAAGTCCCTTTCCTGTAAGAGGCCTCAGTTTGCTCAGACTACCAATGGGGATTCATAACCCCAACCTCAATGGGTTGGTCTTGAATATGTAAAACTAAATGCTAGTTTATTTTCTGTTTTCTTCCTCTGTCTCCTTCACAGAGAGAAAGGCTACCTTGAGCTCAGAGGGGGTTTTGTGGTCAGAGGGGACGTCCTACACACAGGGGTCGAGCTGGGTCAGATCGGGATGAACTCTGGACTCCAAGACCAGTTCTCAGGCTCTGGCTCCAGCTGGTAATTGTCTGCCTTTCATCCAACAGCGCAGAGGGGCCATGAGCTAGAACTAACAAGGCCCTCAGCTTGAGGCCCTGCCCCAGGGAGCGGGCGAAGTCCCCAGTTTTGGAAAATGGGTTACACAAAGGGACTCCTGACCGAGGGAACAACATATGCACCGATGCAGACACTTAAAGGCATGACATGCTCAGCTGTGAAAAGCCGTGGCCAGCCTGCTTTCGGGTTCAAAGGCTCAGAGAAAGAGCTGATATGCAAATTGACACACAAGACAAGAAAAATTAATTTTGAAATTATGGGGGGGGGAAGCCAGGGAAAAGCTTAACTGTAATAGTCTCCGTTCTGTCTGCTTTTATTAACTAGAATACACAATTGCCTTTTAGGAATGCAAACAGACATATCGATGGTAATGTTTAGTAAACAGTAAGATTATCAGGTTTGGGGGAGTTAGCTTTAGGCTATTGAGTCAGCAGTAGGTAATAAAATACAAATTCATCTTGTGAATATCAAAGGAGTCCAGATCAGTCTTCTGAGGGACTTCTCTCATTTATATTAATTACTGTTGATCTTGGTTTCCAGCACTCAGCGAGGCCACCTGCTCCATGATTTATCCATTAGTAAGTCCTCAAAAGTATTTCATGAGCACAGTGCGGGCCCTGGTCTCTGTCTCCATAGAGCAAAGCATTGAGCTGCGGACATAAAGTGTACCAAACCACTGTTGAAAGGGGCTGCATCCTGGAATTCCACTAGTGAATCAGTGCTTGGTTCTCACAAAAAAAAAAATTTGTTCTTTGGGAGCATATAAAAGTTATATACTCTATTGTATTTTATATCCCTGCCCCCTCAATGGAAAAACACTTAATACATAATTATGTATAGTAACATATATGTGTAATAACATATTGTAAGAAAAAAATACACAGGCTCAAAGAAAAAGAAAGAAACCACTTCGTTCCTGACACAAAGTAGATACTACATTAATGTTGGCATGCAAATATTGCAAATAAATATTAACTTTTTGGGGGGGTCTCAGTTGCCTTCATCAGAACTCAGTCATTTGCTTCTGCTAGGCTGTAATTAATTTTGGATGAGCTACTAAGGTCACATTTTTCAAGAACTAAATTTTAGGTAGAAAACAATATTAAGAATTAAAATGAAAGTCAAACAAACAAACAAAAATGTCCATAAAGTCAAGAGGCAAGGAACAAACTGGGGGAAATTATTTGCAACTCATAGCACAAAGGATTATCTAGAAATAGAAGGGGGAAGATGGGCAGAGATGAGAATGGGTAGTTCATAGTTACATACAGATGGCTCTTAATTATATGCAAAGGTGGTCGACGTCATTCAAAACAAGGGAAATATAGATTGAAACTATGCTAGGCTGTAATTTTTTACCTAACAGGTTGGCAAAAATCCAATACATTCTGTTGGTGAGTTTGTGATGACACAAAATGATGTCATTCACTGCAGACAAGAAAGCAAAAAAGTTCTATGAGTAGCAAACACCGTCTTTGAAATTTCCAAGTTCATTTATGCTTTGTTCTACATCCCACTTGTAGGAATTCATCCTCTGACTCGCATCAATGTGCAATGACACATGCACAGGGTTAAAAACTAGTAACAAATAAGAATAGCAAAAGAGCTCTAGCTTATTTGCTCAGTGAATAGAGCATCGGCCTGTGGACTGAAGGGTCCCAGGTTTGATTCTGGTCAAGGGCATATGCCTAGGTTGTGGGTTTGATCCCTAGTAGGGGGTGTGCAGGAGGCAGCCAATCAGTGCTTCTCTCTCATCGTGGATGTTTCTTTCTCTTTCTCTTTCCCTTCCCCTTTCTCTCTGAAATCTATAAAACATATTAAAAAAAAAAAGAGTAGCAAAAGATGGACATAGCCTAAATTGTTAGGCGGGGATTGGTCAAATATCCTATTGTGTATCCACACAATGAAGCGATAGGAATGTATAGAAAATAATGAACTTTGTACTTACATGGAAAGGTCTCCAGCATATATTAGGCAATAAAACTGAGGTGTAGAATAGTGTTTGTGTAAGAAGGGAGAAAAGAAGAATGAATATTGGTGTTATTGGTATTTACAAAGAGACACTGGAATGATACCCAAGAAATGATGAAAAATGTTTATTAGCCTAGAGCAGTGGTTCTCACTTTCAGCATGGTTCAGAATCACCTGGAAGGCTTGTTAAAACACAACTACTGGCTCCGCCTCCCAGAGTTTCTGAATCAGTAAGCCTGGGATAGAGCCTGAAACTCTGCATTTCTAACCAGTTCCCAGGTTGCCAGACAGGGGATCATATTTTGAGACCTACTGGGCCAGAAGGGTTTGATGGAATTGTTTGGAGGCAGTGGGACCCTACGTGGGCTGAGGATGATGGGAGCCCCTGACCTAACCCCCACAGCAATGTAGACTTATTGACATAAAGTGTATTAACACAGAGACATTGCTCCATCTTTGTACACTGCTTTGAACTGGTTCTGAGACCCTTTTTGATTTGGAGCCTGTGGTATTCTCTCTCTCCATTCTCTTTAGGCTGCCTAGTCCAGATATGGAAGCCTTACTTGGAAAAAAAATACCCTAAAGCCTAAGACACTCTTGCAAGCAAGGACCATATCAAACGTTGGCGCTAATGGCCTTCACGTAGGTTTCCACACTTGTGGAGCAGGCCAGGGCAATGAGTCTGAATGCTGGGCCCACTGCCTTTGCCCATTGCTTGGCACTTCAGTTCTGCAGGGAAGTCCAGGGGCCTGTGGGCACAGATGCAACCATGCTGCAATCTCGCCATCAGAGTGAAAAGAAGTTGAGGTTTTGAGTAAGAGACATGGCATCTGCCCATGGGACCTGAGGCATCTCTGGGCCTCAGTTTCCTCACCTGTAGAATGGGGATGCTATTGCCTCTCTCCTGGGATTGCTGGGAGAATCAAAGGCTATCATGTGCATCCCACAGAGCGCCCAATTACTGTTAGTTACTTCTTGGCTTTTCAGGTCAGTTATTGCATCAGTTGTTTTCATAGTCCCCCCCCCCCACTTGGTTTATTAAGTAATAGTTATAAAAGTTTATAACAAGTCACAGATTGGCGACCTGAACCCTTATTTTGATTGGCTTTCAAAGTGTTTTACAAGAATCTGACTCAATTGCCAACATGTAAAAACTAGAGATCTTACATAAAAGTCTGGATTTGCGGCTTCATTGAAAACATCTGTGTGACCACAGTCGCTGGAGCTGAGTGTTGGCTTCTTGCACCGCTCAGTCCCCATGACTCTCTACCACCTTCCAGCTCATTACTCCTCATCGCCCTGGGTTCCCTGCACAGTTGGCTGTAAAGGCTTTGTGTCACAAGCTTGACCCCCCCAGTTTACAAAGTGCTTTCACTTCATCTCACTTGAAGGAGATGAAGCACTATTATCCTCTTTTACAGCGGAAGAAACTGATGCTGAGCTGTTATGTGATCTATTTAGGTTGTTAACATCAGTTATAACAATAAATAGCTTACTTATTGGGCATTCAACATGTGCCAAATGTTATTCTAAACACTTTACATCTGAATTAATTTAATCCTTACCGTCATTTTTATTGGATATTTTCATTATCCCTATTTTACAGATGAGGAAATTGAGGCAGAGAAAGGTCACACAGCTGGAAAGCTCAAAATAAACCCAGGCCTCCTGAGCCCTAATCCGCACTTATTTCACTGCACTGAACTTAGTCTCTCCTTCCTGCTTCCCTTTCTTTTTTAAAAAACAGGCAAACCTATGGGCTCTAACTTTCTGTGAGGTTTTGTAGGGTTTTTTTTGGTGGGGTGCAGGTATCCCCAGTACCCTAGCACAATGCCTGACATGTAGCATAAGCATTAGAAATATTGAAAGAATTTAGAAATAAAGGCATTATTGTCAACCTGCAGTACCCCCAGTGTCTATAAATAAGGTAATTGGTTAATTAATCAGCATAAAGATAAGGACCTGGTATGTGAGCATATAATGGTTCCCTGCTCTCAAGTAGCACAAGTCCAGGTAGGAAACATTGACAAATAAAATTCAAATACAGGATATATATGGACATAAGTCCCTTGCCAAGAAAGTTACTTTTCTCCTTAAAAATGATTGATGATCCATTTGTGACATTTTCACCAACTTAGTTGGCTTACTTCTAATTTTTTGCTATGATATATAACTAGAGGCCTGGTGCACAAAATTCATGCATGGGGGATAGGGTTGGGTTGTCCCTCAGCCTGGCCTGCACCCTCTCCAATCTGAGACCACTTGGGGGATGTCCAACTGCCAGTTTAGGCCTGATCCCTTTCAGACATCCTTCTCACATTCCAGGACTGCTGGCTCCGAACCACTAGCCTGCCTACCAGCCTGATCACCCCCTAACTGCTCCCCCTGCCGGCCTCATTGATGCCTAATTGCCCTTCCCTGCTGGCCTGATCTCCCCCAACTGCCCTCCCCTGCAGGCCTGGTCACACCCAACTGCCCTCCCCTGCCGGCTATCTTGTGATGACTATCTTGTGGCAGCCATCTGTGATAGCCATCTTGTGGTAGCCATCTTGTGGTGGCCATCTTGTAATGTTGTCACATGATACCACCTAGGCTTTTATTATATAGGATTCAGGAATAACCTTGTGAATAACATCTGTGAATACTTGACTGGTTCTGACCTTTAGATAAAAGTGTGTGTAGGGTGTGTAGGCCTTTGGTACATGCTGCTTGGCCTTTGTTACCACCAACCAGCCTCCTCCCTCCCACTGCCCAGAAGTAGGCCTGAGCCTGAGCCTGAGCAGGTTGCTACACAGGTATCCACCCCTTAAGACCAGAGAGCACTGTGATGCCCAGGTACCCCTGCTCCTCCTAGGTGTGAGCACTGCAGCGCACCTGTAAGAGAAGCTGACCAGTCCTCACACCTGCTCACTTGCCCTGAGGTCCTTGGTGGGGGCTCCCCAGGATGTCAAGTTAACCTCTCCCCCTGTCAAAAGGGTCTTCACCAGAGACAATTTGGTTAAACACAAAGATGCTTAAACTAGATCAAACAAAAGGAAGGAAATGATGAGAGGGAAATGGAGGTCCATCAGAGAACCTGAGGGCAAGGCCACTTGGGCTTCACAAGGGTCTAGACTCGAGACTCTAGAACTGAAAAGAGAGGAGTCTTCATCCTCTGCTATCACCTCTCTTATCCCTGTTTCTCTCTCCAAGTCTCTTTCAGTTTTCTCTCTCTTCCTGTTCAAACCAGGTTATTTCCCCCAATATGCCACGGTGGGCCACTGGTTCCAGACCCAATGGAGCCTGGCCTCTCTGTTACTGCACTGTCATGAGGAGTTGTGGTCTTTGGGTCCCAATCCCAAATTCCTGGGACAGGGCTCCTTACTCAGATGAGGCCTCACCTGGAAAGAGAGGACAGCGCCCCCTGAACGCCCCCCCCCCCCAGAAGTCATGGCTGGAGGACTGGACAGGGAGCTCCGGAAAAGTCTACATCCGAAGGGATCCCACTCCTGCCTGGCAACTCTCTCTTGCTCTCCTAGATCTCAGGCCTGGATGGAATCCCTCACTGCTCTGAAAACTTGTGAA